>JAJHUR010090764.1:14645-27908 GCA_027495735.1 Lutjanus campechanus
TTTGCATCTTCTATCGTGGCTCACATATGGCCAGCAGTGCAAAAGGGCTGGGTGCGGGTGAATATAGATCAGCGGGTGTGGTGATTGTTAAATACTCAGCCAGTCACAAGCCAGTTTCAAGAATAAAACACAAGCTATTTTTGCTCAAAAGAAAGTTAGAGAGCTCGTGATGAGCCGTCCTAACTAGATCTCCTTCATAGAAAAGCATTATAATAAGTTATAACTGACCATTCTGTTGTGTGTAGAGGTCTGTATGGTTATACTGTATCAGCCTGGTGTTGTTTTCAGGTGATTTGATGAAGTAAGCACAGTGAGCAGCTGTGCGTGACAGCGCTGCACACCAGAGTCTCAATATTCGCTGCAGTGACATTACTGCACGCATGGAAATGAAACTGAGAGCCGCTTTTCTAATCACTAGTAAATTATCGAAGAAAACACTCATGCATATACAACACACAATGAAGAAATCACCCGGAAAAGCTTGCACTGCTCATTTCCATTTAATAGCCCATAATATAGCCCATACAGAGAGAGGTAGAAGTTAGGGCTGCACGACTATGGCCAAAATGTTAATCACGATTATTTTAATCAATATTGAAATCCCGATTATTAATCACGATTATTCATTATGTTAGGGAAAACATTTTTATTGCACTTTCTATTTTAAATAAACAATACGTAAGCAATTCTTTCAGTTCAAAATTAAACTTAAAATAAAAATAAATCATAAATAATAAAACAAAATTTTTGCCAGCTTTGACAGTCGTGAGTAGAGTAGCTGATGTTCCCTCCACCAGTCCAGCAGGTTCTCCTCACTAACAAGATCGACACACTGTGCTCGCTTGTTAGTTCAGTGAAAGTGGATTTATCTTCATGTTAGCTTGTAAACATGTGTGTAGCAGCACCATGGAGGAGGCCCACTGCGTGGTTTAAGTAAATGACACTTTGACACTGTGCTTTTGTACTGACATTTTTGGCCGCGCGAGTCAAACCGCGTTGCCGGCGAGTTGCATTTTCACGACCGCTTATATCGTGGAGAGCCGCGCCCGACGTGAACCACAAGGTGGCTCGCCTCCAAGCTGGCTGCAGTCATGTGGCGCTGACCGCGGCCCAACGGTGGTGAGCTCATGTGTGCAGGAGAGCAGAGAGAAAGACGTTTTTAAAAGTCTCTTTATGTTCAGCTCTCTGTACTTTTATATCTTCACACTGAATCTTCATGTTTTTAAATGTAGTTTCTCTCCTCTGTCGATGTTTTTTACTGTCAGGTGTCTGTTTTATTACACACAGTTGATGTCTGTCAGTCTGTGCTCGCTCACGAGAGCCTCCGTTAACTGTTGCTTGCGCTCATGAAGCGCGTGCTGCTCATCTAGTGGGAGGGGCTGAGGACACAGAAAACCAAACCTAACTCAGATGAGACTCAAATATCGACAGTTTTCAGGCTTTCTACCTACTGCAGCTTTAATGAAGCCCTAACCTTTCGTTCGCCCCCTGGTGGTTGGCTGACTACTGGTTGAGAAAGTGCTTGAGTTGATATGCAGCAGAGCCCACATTTTAAATGTTAATATCGCCGACGATCATGTTCATTTAATCATGGCGGCCAAAATCATGATCGTGATTAAAATTCGATTAATTGTGCAGCCCTAGTAGAGGTGCAGATGCGAGTCTAAATTGGAGAAAATAATACAATCGGTGGCGGGTGGATGATTTATGCAGACATGCAGACTTGGATGAACTTAGAGCCCATCCACATGTGACGGACAAAAGATGTGGCTAATGTTATTACTTACCATAGGGGTTAATAGTTACTGTATATGTATTCCAGCTCTTGCTGATGATTTATTATGAGAGACTTTTATTTAGTCTTTATGGACTTGTCCTTAGGCAGCTGACTGGACCTCTGTTTTGCGCTTTTGTTGGCCCTCCTGTCATTCTACGTGAGGTTCTACTATGTGAGGTCAATGCAGCGACAGCATAGTGTCTGCTCATTTCACCCTTTTGTTGGGGATAACTGTTTGCATCATTGCTAACAAAACTGATTTGAAAATTGTAATTCTTTACACTACTCATTACTAGGTAATGATATAATGAGTTACTGAATAATGCATTACTGCTCAACACCGGTGTCTGCGTGTGAACTTCTGTGCGAGCGAGGACTTGCATGCGTGTATGTTAAAATTCTTATCCTGCACATTGCATTTTGTAGTCCACATTCTGTTTGACTCAAACAAAAGCTGTTTTGTTTTGAAACCCATAAATTAATAAAAATGACATCTTGATTGCCTCTTTATCTGTTTTGCTGCTGGCCACTCTATGGGGTCCTGCTTTGAAAAAGAAAAAGCTGTTTTCCATCACCGCACACTCCACAAACACAAAAGGGCGCATTTAGTGGACCGTCTGGGATAAAAAAAGGGACAAATACGTTGCACTCTCGATATGCTCCTAAAGCACCTTGACATATGAACACATCCCTGGTGTATTTGTATGTCCTACAGCAACCATGTATAGACTCCCACCGCTGGGTGCACAACTTACATGTGTGAGTGTGTGCGTGTGTGTGTAGGCAGCAGTGAGAGTGCCCCAGGATGCTAGCTGCCTCTCCAGGGATGAGAAGTGTCGTCAAAAATAGAGAGCTTTCATGGTCTAGTTCACTGCTTGTGTCTGCATCCACAACAGATTAAACTGTCTTCCTTAATTGCTTGCTCCAGTTCTTAATAATAAAAATAATTTTGAAATATTACACGAGGCCATCTCCATTATTGGGGCACTGCACTGGAACCTGTGGCACTTAATGAGCAACTATCCCTATCTATCTGTCTATCTACCTATCTGTCTATCCATCCATTCATCCCTCCTCTGTATTTTACTAGATGGCCCTGCCCATTCTTCTTTATGTGTATGTGTGTGTGTGTGTGTGTGACAGATGGTCTCTGGTCATAGTCCCAGTGGA
This sequence comes from Lutjanus campechanus, assembly GCA_027495735.1. Classification (NCBI taxonomy): domain Eukaryota; kingdom Metazoa; phylum Chordata; class Actinopteri; order Lutjaniformes; family Lutjanidae; genus Lutjanus; species Lutjanus campechanus. The sequence continues at coordinate 17,593 of JAJHUR010090764.1, forward strand.
GTATACACTCTACAGATGCTGCCGCCCAGCAAGGTGTCAGCACTAGTTTGCTTTCTCTCTTTCTGTCTTGTTTCCTTAAGATACCATGTTATGTAATAATCATTGGCTGTGTTTACATTTGCACTCATTTTCCACTATTATTCTGAATGTGATAAAATTCCAAATTTGATACGGGTCACGTAAGCAGGATATTTAGCCAGTAGCACTGTACATTATGCCCCTCCTTCCCCAGCCCACCAGCTAAAGTGGTCCATGTAACTCGAGGGAGAGCGGCCCTATTAGAGGACTCTTCCCAGGCTGCGAGCTTCCTGTAAACACAGCAGGCATGGGGCCGAACACCGCCTCCGACACCAACTGAGGCAAGCTTGATGACAGGGAATTGGCTACAGCACCAAGGTGGTTTTCCTGCTGGGTTTGGCTCGCAGCACCCCGGAGCGAACTGAGCTAAAGTAAGTCAGCTAATCACTAACTGTTGTTAGCTCGGTTAGTCCCAGGGTGCCCAGAAACACTCCAAGTCAGTCCTGGTGAATGGATGTATTTGTCTTTTTTGCCTTTCACTGGTTGCAGTTGAATTTAGTAACTTCCAAGAGTGCAGGAGGAGTTATCAAACGTCTTGCTAAAAAAGGACTCCAAAATACCTTTAAGAATACCCAAAGATATCTAAAATTCCTGGATGAACGTCAATTTTGACTTCATGGGAACTTTAAAGGAAAAGTTTGATATTTTAGGAAATGCGCTTATTCACTTTCTTACTGGGACTTACAGTAAATGAGAAGGTTTATAGCACACTCATGTCTGTACAGTAAATATAATGTGGGAGCAGCAGACGGCTAGCTTAGCTTAGCAAAAAGACAATCTATGGTTCCAACTCGCTACTTGCGCTGCAGTGCTCATTTTTGCGCGTATTGTTCCTTTTAATAAACAAGATATGTTAATCAAGTGCAGGTACTGTAGGTGGATTTTGTTACTTTTGGAGTGGTTCAGGCAGGCTGTTTCACTCCGTTTCCTGTTTTTTGTGCTAAGCTACTGTATGCTAGCCAGCTGCTTCAGGCATTAAAGTGGTATCAATCTTCTCATCTGAAACCATTAAAACTAAACCTTTAAGTATGGCCTGGTTGGAGCTGTTTTTTTTTGTAACTTTCAACTTCAAGTCAACAGCAGGAGACGAGTCAAGTTAAAAGGAGGAAATTGCATTTCACTAGCTGTAGGAGTAAGTTTAGACAATGAGCCTTTAGGTGAAGTCCCCTGTTGCCATGATTGCTTGCTCCAGCTTCTATCGCACTCCATGTATTGAACACAAGCGGACGATCAACTGTTGTAATTTCACCAAAATGCCTCTCTGGATTCAGGTGCACCAGAGCTTTTAACCCTGAAGAAAGCCCAGGGCTGAGATGTCAGTGTCAATCAGTGTCATGCTCTTCAGAGAACAGCATGTGGATTTTGATGTACTCGTCTTTTTTTCCCCCCGCCTCTATGTGTCTGCCCTCATACCTCCGGGTGTGCGCGCTCACACGCAAGACGTTTCGATGCGCTCACCTCCGTGCGGCCCACCCATCCATGAACACTTAATATGCAGCTTAACTCTGCCATGCAACAAGAATGCATCCCTCCTCTCGTCTTTCGTCTTCCCCTCCGTCTCGTCCTGGCAGAACAGACTAATAGAATTCATAAAACAAAGAAGGGATTGATTGGTAAATGAGGCGTGTGAGGGGGGCCAGCGTAGAAATTAATTATTAGAGCGGCACAGTCCCGGCTTGTGATCAACAAGCGTGGACCTGTGGAGCCTCTTGTGTGTGTGTGTGTGCGTGCGTGTGTGCGCGTGTGTGTGTGTGCGCTTCCAATTAAATGCAGTGAAATTGAGAGACTTGGCCTGTTGGAATCTAATTACCAGGATCCTTGGGGGGAAAGAGGACAGAGTGCCTTCAATGTGTCAGCACATCTTGCATGGAGTGTGTGTGTGTGTGTGTGTGTAAAAAGTGAGTGTGTATGAATTCATTAAAATATTTACTCATCAATGATTGTGTATTTATTTGTGTTGCGCAGTGTAGTGTAGTTGTATGTCTGCGTGTTTTGGTGTGTAATGGATGCAAATGTATTTCTGGACCTATAGCTGCGTTTCCATCTACCATTTTTTTTCAACCATTTTCAATTTGCACGTAAAAACTGCTTCAACGAAACGCAAAAAACATCGGAAATATCACAAACAAGTTTGTCTGAGGTGGAGAAGTTGGTGTATCAATAAAGGAAAAATGTGGAGTGGAAATTAAAACAGACTATAATAAATCATGGCGTGGTGGACGGGAGGCAGGGGCGAAATAAAGGGCGCCACCTGTATGCAATCAAGCTCTCGTGTGCCAGAATTCTTGATGCATTTTTATCAGGTTTTTGTCCACCAAACAGACCCACTAGAGGGCACCTGACCATGTTTTATCCACTGAGAGAGTCATGTAAAGGGCTCTTTATCACTTTTTCCCACTGCGCGGGCACCGTAGAGGGCATTCTTTCATGTTTTTTCCACTAAACAAGCACCCTAGAGGGGACTTGACCACGTTTTGTCCACTGGAAGGGCCATGTAGACGACACTTTCTCATGTTTTGTCCACTGGAAGTGGAAGTTTATCATGTTTCAACCACCATATGGCACTTTTGTGACATTTTTTTCCAAATGGGGAACCAGGGGGGGCAATCGCATACATGTGTGTGACTTAATCCACATCCACTGATGCTTCTGCTTTGCTGAAGAGACTTAAAATAGTGGCAGACAAAAATATCAGATCTGTGTGGAGCACTGAAGAGACTACAGTGTTCCTCAAAGTAATGCACAACGCAAACATGCCCACACACAAACCATATTTCTGTCAAGTTTTCCACATTGTTTTCCACCATTTAGGGTTTGACTGGAGCTCTTTTAATTATGTAATCTTGTTGCGCCCTCTTCCTCTGCAACGGTTTAATGATGGTAGCAGCATTAGTTTCGCTAAATTTTCCGTATGTTTGATTAAAAGTCGCACTGGATGGAAGCCTGGTGTATAACATATGCACGTCGGCGTCTGCCTGTATATTTGCATATTTCATTCAGAGCCTGTGTGTATGTCTGTGAATCCCCATTAATGCTAGTGTTTGTGCTGGGTTGTGTTTTATGAGTGGCCAGGGGGAATGAATCAGGATGACGGGGAGGTGCTCAAAGGCGCCGCGGCGTCATCACCATCAACAACCGCAATAGCTCCATATGTCTGTCAGCCCACGCTCGAGTCCTTAGAATACACGGCCGGCATTAGAGGGAGAGATCAGACAGGTGGAGAGTGGGAAACAGAGTGATAGATGGAGAGAGGAGAGCCAAAACAAAGCACACGCACATAAGCTGTGTGATGTCATACTGTGCATTTACCTGACACTGGAAAAACAAGCTGTTTACTGTGGAAACATACATTTTCAGCAGCCCAGCACTCGAAAGACATTTACAGTAATGCTCTACTAAATAAGAAAAATCACAAATGCAACTGTGTGCTGACTTCTTGGTGCTGCAGCCTGCTTCACGTTCTGACAAGATCCCCATTTATAGTATATAGCTTGAGCATTTATCCGATATTGTCTGGGGACCGTGTTTGCCTTTGTTAGCGCATTGCTGCATTTCCTGGCACGTCACTGCCTCCTTGTAGATCACTGGAACAGTATGAAACCACTGGCAGGGTTGTGCATAGCATCACCCACGTGCATGTGCGTCCTCGTGTGCATGCATGAGAAAAACAAAACGGGAGCCCGCTCATAAATAAACAGCTCTGTAGCACTACGAGAGATGAAAGCTCAACTGGTTGTCTTCAATAGTCCAGATGATGAGGAATTTTAATTCTTTATTTGAGGCATTTTCCAGGAAAACGTTCTGCAAAGTATTCAGTATGTACTGAATCATTTGATGTAGTTCACATAAAACTGATTCAAGAGATCTGAGAGGAGACTTTTGAACATAGGCAATTATTAGTGTTAGGAAATCCTGAAGGTAAAATTTGTGTGGAAAAAAAAGATGAAAAAAGTTATCTGAAACATCAAAGTTGCAACTGTTTTGTTTTTTTTTTGTTTTGTTTTTTTTGCACTGATGGAAAATAAAGATAGTAAGTAAAATTAATTTATCACAATAGGGAACTTAGCCAAAAGAGGAATTATTTGGAGTTAGAAAAGAAATAATTGGCTGGTCATTTCCGCTCACTTGCCTAGGTCCCAGCGCTAATTAAAGTCCCCCTCCGGTCGCATTTTAAATGATATAAACTGCTCTGCAAAAAGTAACAAATTGCATCTGATATGCTTTTCTTTTGCAAAATAAGTTCAAAAACCTTGTTAGAATGGCTTACATGTAGCTCTACACCTTCCCTTTATTTAATATTCAAGGATTCATGAACATGCAAACAGTCTCCATACGCCCCACAACCCCCAACCCTACTCCTCAGAAGCTGTACTAGGCATCTCCCCTGTTTTTTGCTAGCTAATCACGGTAACTAGCTACATCCCGGCTTCTCCTGTGAGTTGAGCATCGCCACTAATGATATGTATGGCGTATATGTATATGTATAACCTGATTCCCACTGGAGGGAGTCTTTGATTAAATATGACTACATATGGAATCATGAAAACATTGCAATATTTAAAGCAGTTTATTACCCACAAGATACGTCTGTAAATCATCTCTGTTAGCCAAATGATGTGTTGCTATCTGTGGCATCGAGTGTCACAGGGAGCAAGAATCTATGGAATCAGAGTGCTTATGTCCTATGTGTTCATTAATCTATTGGCCATAAGTATTTAAATCAAGCAAGGTTTGTCTAAGAAGGCTAATTGCACATTAGGCACAAAGTGCTGTAAGCTAGACAATGCTGAGTATGCTACAATGACTTCTATCACCAGCTTTTAATTTAATTTGCTTTTTCACACAAATACTCATCATATACCGAATACAAACAGATACTGCCCAAACCTAACACACAGCTCTGCAGAAGTTAAACTGGGAATAAAATAAGATAGGAGGTTCAAGAGGAGGTTACCAGGGGAGGTATCTTATGTAACTTTATTTATGAGAGTGAAAATACCGTGGGTGATGTCAGGCATAATGAGACAGATCTTCTCTCTTTCTAGATACATTTCCTGAAGTTCCTGAGTTAATTATCACCGATCACCAGACCAAATCATAAGCTTCTCTTTCACTTTCTCTCTCTCTCTCTCTCTCTCTCTTTTTCTCATTCTTGCACGCACGCACACAAGAAAAACAATCTGGTAACAGTTTCTATGATTCATACACTCTGTGCTTTTCTGATGCACCAGCTCAAGAGTCATAAAACATTATAGATGACTTACATCGAATGAATAAGTTCTTAATAAGTGTCTTGGATGCTCTTGACTAGTTATAAACTAGAGGTTGACTGATGGGGCTTATAATGCATAATGACTACCTGTACTCACCTCTACACACCTCAACAATCAACTGTGGTAAGGACTCACAGCGTCATAAATTAACGCTGTAAGTAAAGTGAAGGGCATATTGATGTATCTATAATAATACATGCACCATCATAACGTGTGTGTGAAGGGGGTTTGAAATGGGTGGAGCTATTACGATGGCTGCATTCAGTTGTTAATGGTTTGCTAGAATAACCCAACTCATTGCTTGACATGACAAAGTGTATTTAGTTTTTGTTTTATTTTAAATATATGCTATAGGTTTTATATATTAAGGCTCTATTCCTGAAGCAGACATATCTTGTAATTTTTCTCCATTTTGGTGTCACATAATAATCGCTTATGATGCAGTGATTCTTTAAAATGCATTACGCTTTCATAAAACACGAGCGTCTTCACACATACTCGTTACCAAAATGATACTTGAGACTGAAACATGACTAGTCTGATACTCAATACCTCGATACAGATCAGACACATTTTAATTTAACATACATATGAGGGTCAATGGCTAGTCTATGGTTATATTTAATGGGTCAAATGTTAATATAGTATGTATTATAGACCTGCCCTTCTCAATGCCCTTACATTATTCTAGTGGTTTAAAAACTACAAGCCATGATTTTACCAACAGGCCATTTACACTAAAATATTACTCCATTATACCAAATTGCTCTCTCACTCTCTTATTTTTTTTATTCAGGGGCATCCTATTCACTCTGGGTGCTGCACTTTCATACCGGCTGTTCTGCCTGACACTACAGAGCGACTGTAGATGAAGTCCTGTGCACTTTAGCTATGAAAAGTTCTAAAAAGCACCAAGGCAAAAACTCCAAATAACCTGTGCTTAATACAGTGTGGCAGGCAGCACTGTGTTGAGTGCAAGTTGAAAAAGCACAGGTTGCAAATATTCTGTTTAAGTGAAAAGTTACAGATGGGGAGGGACAGAGCTGCCACTCACCCACAGTGTTGGAAAAAATACAGAAATTTCGGTATACGGTGGAACACTGCACCCCACTACACACCACTACATTATATATTTGAGGGTCTTCTCCTGTTTGTGCTTATTTGCTGCTGCAAGTCAGCAGCATAGCTAATGTTAGCTTAGCTTCACTCTCTTCACTTGTGGTTTCTGTGGTGGAGGGTATAGGCCCGTGTCTGAGTTTTTTGCACTTGAATTTCCAAAGCGATCCACTGTGCCTCATGAGAGTGTCTGAACATTTGGGATAATAATGCAGCTAACTGACCAATATGTTTCAATGATACATAGCTAACTAGTTTGGTATTAGGGACAGATGCCACATAGTAATTTAGTGGGCTGGATGTTGTCTTTTGTTGTTGTTTTTTTAAAGAATAAGCAATTTTATTTTTTGTAGAAACAAATCTTTAAGAAAAGTTAACAATTAATAATTTGTGGGACCCCGTACAGTAACTCTGGCGACCCCTTTGGGGTTTACGGACCCCATGTTGAAGACCCATGAAAATGCTTTGACTGTTGATATAGTGCATCAGAAGGCCTTACATATATGTGTCTTCTTGGGCACAGATCCCAGGGGAGACGGAGGGACAAGTCCTGCCCCTCCCAGCTTTTAACAAATAAAACGTCATCAGTCTCCTGTCCAAACACTTCATCACAGATTAGTTAATGATGTCACTAAGTAGATGACACGTATGCAGATTGTACCTGTAGATCAAAGAGAATCAGAAAAGAGTCTCGGTGAGGGAGTAACTAAAGCTTTTACTGTGGAAAAATATGACCCTAACTTAAAACAACTGCTTTGAGAATGGAGTTTGGCTTAACAGTCTGTCCACTTGAAAGACTGCTTGGAGTACAGGGTTTTTTAATGTTAATAATTAACATAAATTGAGCTGACCTACCTTCCTATAATGAACCCTGTAAACAGCGCGTGAAACCACTACTTCTCTCGGCTCGTAGTAAAAGGTAATGAAATGAGCAGGGACAGCTATCAGAATAAAGACAGCGGTTCCGCTCTGTGACCACCTCCAAGCAGATCAGTCCAGGGGGCTGAATTTCACCAGCGTCCACCCCTAAATTATAAAGACATCTGCGGCTCGTGTGCGTGGGTAAGTGTAGACATAAAGCATTATGAATGCATTATAATTCACCAATGAATGCCACCATAAAGCACGGTAGATGTGGTCCTGATAGAAAGTGCTACCAAAAATCTGTGAGAACTCAATCACTAAACTTTTTTACAACGAGACAATGTCCTGCGTCTGTGCTGTCACTTATCTAATGTAACATCACATCCTTTTTTCTGTGGCCTCAAAATGTCAGCACACACACACACACACATATGAACAGCCTTCCGGGCTTCTCCTTTCCAAACTCCATCAACGTCCTCCAGCTGATGTTATGTGTCATGTAGTATGACCGCAGCAATTACTCATGTTCCATAACTCCTACTTCACGTCATTATGATCCTCGACTAATGTTTTGTAACATGCCAGTGACACTTAGGAAGAAGGATCAGGATTCAAATGTCACAAGAGGGATGACGTCGTTTCCCGACAAACCGGCTACGTGTGTGATTTGACAAGCTGTTAATCACCAAATACTTGCGCCGTGGGGGCATTCGTCTTGATAGACGCAGAGGAGTGCAGAATCGGAAAATGAAAATGGCAACGGGAGGACAGCCAATACAACAAAAACAAGTAGCTCGGGGATATTAAGATTGATAGATGACGCTAGAACAATAAAATCAGTCACTGCTATTGAACAGTTGTACGTCTGCGTACCTGTGTTTCTTTTCTGACAGTTTGTGGCAGCTGTAATTCTCACACATGCACACACACACACACACACACACACCCACAAACACACACACACACACCAGTCCACAATCAATCAAATTGATCAACAAATAGACAGAGTGAGGGCTGACATTTACAGCCCTGCAGCTCTCAGTTTTCTTTGTGTGTGTGTGTTTGTGAGTGTGTGTCTACCATTATGATGCAGAAAGTGGCCACAATGTGCAGGCAGAGGAGGGAAGTAACTAAGTACAAAGACTTTATTACTGTGATGAAGTAGAGTTTTCAGGTATCTGTACTTTACTTGAGTATTTCTTTTGACAATTTTTTTTTTTACCTTTACTCTCTACATTTTAAAGCAAACATCTGAACTTTCTATGTCCTTACATTTTCAAAACAGACTATTTAATATGAATACATTTGAGAGGAATTATTGATTATTTTTATTTTGCATCATTGCGCGCCGGCTTTCCAACATCAACACTGCTTTCAACTGAAATGGACAGTAACATAGAAAAGACGATTCCTTGGTGATTATTACACACGTAACAGACGTAACAAGATGTAACAAAAGAAAAATAACGTAGCAATATGAAAAAGACATAACAAAGCATAAAAATGTCGAACACCAAGAATAACCAGATTATAAATGATATAATCAACACAATAAAGGTGTAACAAGATGTAGCAAGACGGAAAACAAGGTAAAAGACGAACCAGAACAAGAACAACAAAAGAGATGTAACATGATGAAAAATGATGTAAGGAGCCGAAAAATTATGTAACAAGACGAAAAATTATGCGAGAAGACAAAAATTACGTAACCAGATGAAAAAATATGTAACAAGATTTTAAAAAAAATACGTAACAAGATGAAAAATTACACAAATATGTAACAAGACATGTGAGGTTGTAACAATGTGAAAAACAATGTAACCAAATGAAAAACGAGATAAAACATGACAAAAAATGACGATAAAGACATAAGACGAAACCGACGAAACAAGACGAAAGTGAGGCAAAGTAAAAGACTAAATAAGATGAAACAGAGAAAGAGGGAGACTCGACTGTGGACAAAAAGTGTGGTTAAGTGCTCAGAAGCAGCCGGTAGAAATGTCCCTCAGAGGGCGACGTTTTACTTTTATATTTTCAGTGCATTTCAGAGCCTGTACTTTTTTTTTTTAACTTTTATTTGAGTAAAGAAGTTGAATCAATATTTCTACTTTTACCACAAGCAGAAGTACACATACTTGTGTAAGAAAAACACAAGTATGTGTACTTCTGCTTGTAGAGGTACAGGTTTTCCTTAAGAGAAAGAGAGAAAATTTCCACATGATATGTAAAACAAACAAACAACACAAAAAAAAACATGGACAATGACTCATTGCTCTGTTTTCTGACAGGATTGCCGTGTCAATAACAGCATATTTAAGTCCCTCAGAATTGTTTGATGTTGACAAAGAAGCAGAGAGACAAACGAGAATAATAATTTTGTGTTGCCAGGCTTTTGCGCTTGGGTCGTATCCAAAGACTAGGAAAAGGGATGAACAATGAAGATGAGATGGTTATGATTAGATTTATCTCATAATGATGGTAGCCTAATGATAATTACAACGATGATGATGGCAGCACTGCTGCCGATGCTGCTGGTGAATCTGATGATGGCTGTGACTGACACAGTGAACAAGTGTTTGCAGGCATGATGAGGATGATGAAAATGTCCAAAATATGATCGAGCGACTGTTTTTAATCACTATTGCAAAGAGCGGTGACGTAGAAGGCGTTAAAAGTGATTATGTAAAGGAAGAAAGCAAAGTATGTCCCTCACTTCTTCTAATATGTGGCTGTCAATATAATTTGATGCTTCTGAAAAGGGAGAGTGAGACCGAGGAGGAGGAGAGCATTGTGGACTAAAAGAGTATAACGGGCTTCCAGCCAAAAGCAAGTTTGCTTTGTACTCCCCTCCTCTTAGATGTCTTTGTCATCTGCACACGCACAAACGCACACATGCAACCCCCTTAATTTACAAGCAACTGGCTTAAAATGCAAGAGAAATAGAGAGAATGGATAAAGTGTGTATATGTGTGTGTGTGTGTGTGT
>JAJHUR010090765.1:0-19120 GCA_027495735.1 Lutjanus campechanus
CGTTTTTAAATTTATGAAACCTCTGTCAGTGTGTTCCCTCCATCTCAAGATGCACTTTTCTGACCTGATCAATAAAGTTTCACACAGTTATCAGATGCAGAACAAGACAGACACAGCTATAGGCAACCTTCAAGGCTAAGTCCCCCGCAGATGCATAATGGAAGAGAACTAAAGGGCCCATCTCTCATTAACATTCCCCACAGTCACCTTCAGCGGTACATTTGCCTGACTGCGAGTGGCAGCACTCAGCGGGGAGATGGATTTCCCTGTTCTCATGTCAGAATATTTTAATGTGTCATCAAAGTGGCAGCCTCATTTCTGGCACAGCGAAACACTAAGCCCGAGCCAAACACTGGAACAAGAAGTCTGTCTGAGGGATAATATTAGCATACTGCCTCCGCGGTTTGATACGGGAACCAATTCAGACAAGACTTTATTGACTCTGAGGCACGTTGAATGGTGCAGTGATTGTGGACCTTTGTGCCGCTGGCATGAAATAGAGATTGCAGCACGGGCCATGGGTGCACGTTTGAGGGTGGGTTCCTTTCTCTGATTCGAGCAGAGGGCTGTGACAAGTCTCCTAAATCCTGGTTCTATTTAAACACACCCCGACTTATCAGGCCTGTACTCGTCAGAGCATCCGTGAAAACGAGCTTTTCCCTCTCATTTCTACCTGCGCATGGGAACTGCAGACTCGGAGAACATTTAGATGGCAGCCAAAAAGTTAAAACGATTTGACATTTTGGGAAATTCGCTCGTTCTCTGCTTTTGTCGGAGTGAGATGAGGAGATCGATATTCATTTATTCTTTGTGCTGCCAGTAGGGAAATAAGTCCGGGGAGGTTAGAAAAGAAGCTGCCTCACAGAAAGCCGAAAAAGAAACTTGCCAACGAGTCCTAATTTGTCTCATTCGCCTGCACTATCTTGTTTAGTTAATGTTTTAAACCAGACATTGTGGTTCTAGCAGCATTTGTTTTGTATTCTTAGATGAAACCACAGGGTGCTGCTGTACCTGCATGCAGCAAATCAGAAGTCAGATCTTAAAAAGAAAATTACATTTCCTCATCTGAATCTGAGTGAGATGGTAAACAAGTGTTTCCTTAAACATGTGCCACAAAAAAAGATAATATCAAAAATGTTCTGACAGCTTCAGGCTATGCATCAATTTTGACTTAGTGGCTGAAGTTGGAACTGCCACTCATGTAAGACCCGGAGACACAGGAAGCACTTTAATGCAGAACATATCCTGTACAAAATTCATCTTTTTCTAAAAGTATCTAAGTGTCTGTTCAAAGGTGAACCCAAATGCAAACTCAGTTCATGTGAACAGAAGGTAACTTACTGGAGGTAGAAAGAGAAGAAGGCAAGGCAGCACAAAATGAAGCAAGCTTAGTCTGCAGAGAATACAGAAACACAGAGACGCTGGAAGAAAGTACACACAGACTTATTAACTAAAACGAAACACAGGTGACACAGAAAACAGGTGGGAAAAGCACAGGAAGGAAAGTTAAAAGGCTCCTACAAAGTGAAACTCAGAAAATATGTGAAAGTAAAAACCAGAACAAATGAGGTGAATCCGCCTGCAGGGACTTTAAATAAACCTGACTGAGTAAACTTGTTAGAGAGCCCCGTGGCAAAAATGTCAGACTGTGCAACAGGCAGCTGTCTTTAGCATAAATGCTCTGAGAAATTCACCGTACGTGCCGGGACCAAGAGATGAATCAAGATACTATTTTAATGTCGTTCATGTGTTTTTTGGGCAGTAAGTTATGGATGTTTTGTGTGTTATCTAAAAGCAATCAACAACTTTTTAGGTACAGGAGCTGAGTGAGTAGCTTTCATAGTATAAATGAGTTTGATTTTTGGATAACATTTCATATAAAGGTGCCTGTAATAAATGTTAGTTAATAGGTAATAAGGCCCTCATCAGATGCTTATTAACATGTGTTAATAAAACTATATAAGGGTTAATTATTTCTACATACTTCATCATCACTTACGCAGTCTCATTAACAGTTAAGTAATGCATTTTGTGAATACTGGATCTAAAGTTTGAGCAATTATTATTAAGGTCAATTCATCCTTTATTGTATGCTTATTAACCACCTTTAAAAAATATAAATATCTTAGAATGGAACAAAAACATGTTAATTATACTATCATTAACACTTATGTAGTCTTATTAATACATATTAATGTTAATAAGCATCTTATGAGGGCCTTATTACCTATTAATTCATCTTATTGCAAGTACCTTAATATAAAGTGCTACCAATTTTGTATATTGTTAAACAAACAAGATATAAGGTGTTAATTGGTGAGCTTTAGACGGGTTGCTAGGCAGATTTTGCGCAGACTGGCTGTTTCCCCTCTGCTTTCAGCCTTTATGCTAAGCTAAGCTAATCTAAACAGACAATCAAAGTGATAAGATGTTGTACGATTACTATTCCTGTGTAACAGCGATGAAGGAAGTGAAGACAGTCAGCACGGTCACACTATAAAAAGAGGATTCTCACCTCAGCCACAGCGGTGCTCTATCTCTGTGTGTCACAGCGATCAGGATGAAACCATCTCACCTGTGGTTAACAGCCCCCCATCAGCAGCTCTTCACCCTCTAGTTCCTCTGAACTGCTGTTAGAGAGACAGCACTTGTACTGCTTTGCACCTCGCTGTCCACAGCCTGTGTGACTCATTTCCTTTGCAGAGGGCCTGAGTGCTTCAGAAACACTTTAAAGACTGCAGAGAGACGCAAGGCCACAACCAGTGTCACTGCGCTGGATCCTGTATTCTGACAGAGAGAAAGCAAACTCAAAAGTCAACCTGTTAAACTGACAATTCAAATTCTGTTATGTTCTAACTTGTAAATTAAGGGTAACGTTGGTATTTTGTTAAAGAGCACGATCCAGAAACAGCTGTTACATCACAAAGCCACCAGACTCCGTTCCCAGAGACAGCGTTTTTATCATTGTCATCATCATCTTCATTAAAACTTGACAGACTGAAACTAAATAAAACTCATCAAAACTGTCTTGGTTCGTCTTTCCACTGTTCCAACAATCCCCAACTCTGGTTTGATCAAAACAAACCCTTAATTTGCTGCGTTAGATATGAAAATGTTGCGAGAGGACGGAGAGGGAGGAAGGGGGAAAACATCCTGCACGGTGAGAATATTTTTACATCTAACACAGTGAATTAAGGGTTTATTTGGACCAAACCAGAGTTGCTGATTTTTGGACCAGTGGAAAGACAAAACAAGACAGTTTTGGTGAGTTTTATTTTGTTTCTGTCTGAGTTTGAATGAAGTGCGTTTTTGTTTTCTATAAACGGAGTCTGGTTGCTTTGGTGAGAGTAACAGCTGAAACAACCAGAAACTGGCTGGGTTGCACCAACAAGCATTCATTTTTAAATCCAAGTAAATCATGATTTGACTTGACAACTATTTTGAACCAAACTTTAAAAAATATCTCAAACTTCCCTTTAAACCTCACTTTAGTTTTTACTCTAAACCTAGTTTAAATTTAATTCTGTGGTACCAAAACTTCAAACTCCGATTTAAAATGTGATCCAGTATTAACTTTAAACTTAGACTTGAGGAGGTTTAACTTTCTGAGCTGGATTGAAGAAAATTCCTAAAAGTTCCTCAAAGAAAGCGACTTTTTAGCTAGCTAGCAAATAATGCAACGTTTTGACAACTTTTTAACTAGCTAGCAAACAATGTAAGGTTTTCTTAGACTTTTAATGAGCTAGCAGAAATTGTAACGTTTGTTAACTTCTTAGCGAGTTACCAAACAATGTAAGATTTTGTTAAGTTTTTAGCTAGCTAGCAAACAACACGGTGCAGCTGAAAGTTAAGAGCCCCCTCCCCCCCCTCCTTTTGTACTTACTTAGCCAAATTTATTTATTTTTATTAATTAATTAATTTTAATTTGGGTAAGCAAACATTCCATATTGATTCAACATAAACTTGGATTTACTGAACAGAGATCAGTTTCTAATGGTGCAGCAGAGCTCTGCTTAATTTGAAATCTGATCCGGATTTACTCATTTTAAATCTAGTTTTGCTTAACCCTGATCAGGACTAATCTCAGACTTCATCTTTGTTGGTGCACCCCCATTTTAGAAAAACAGTCTGAGCATGTCAGTGGCAAAACAAAAGCACTTTTAGTGGACATTCACTGACGGTGCACAATTGCCCATAAAGATTACACTGCAGCCTGTTGCTGTTGACGGCTGCAGCAGTTTCCCCATCAGTCATTTATGAACACAAAATCATAGGAGAATAGGTTTGAGGTTGAAAAATACCACAGTTCCCCTTTAAGTGTGCATGTCATTTCCTGTTCTTGATTACTTGGAAAGTGGAGTCACCTTTCACAGAAGCAGGCTGTCAGTCACCACCGCCCGAACCGCAGCCTCCAGCCTCGCACCTGCTGTCTGAGACTGCAACGTGTGAGCAGTGTTAACAGGCCTGGCCCCCTGCCCGCCCAATCGCTCCCCACACCACGACATCTGATCCAGTGGTGGCCAACAGCTGCATCGTGTTTTTGGCACTGCCACGCCTGTAAGATGCAGAGGAATCTGTTCGCAAAGAAAAACTCCTTTTGGGTAAACACGCATGTTGGAATAAACTTTCCTGGTGAAAACGTGACCTGAGAAAACAAATTATTCATCAATGAAAAAAAAAAGAAGAGAACTTGGTTGCCTTCTGGTCTGCAAGGGTGGACATTAACCCTCACACATGGTTAGTTCCTGTTACAGACTAAATTACAGCAGAGAGAAAGAGAAAGAAGCTGCAGACTCTGTTTGCACGCACTGGGGGAAAAATGTGTATTGAATTTAATGGGAAAATTCCAAGATACGGGCTACAGTTGCAACTATCTTCCCTAGACGACATCAGTGATTTATTTCAGCCACAAAGCTACTGTTAACACCCAGAAAAGTTGATGAGAAAAACAACTTTATTTCACGTCTGCACCAAAAAATCGCTCACTGTAGTAATGAGAAAGCATGTGGCAGGGTTAACGCCCACCCTGCAGATTGTGAGGTGAGCCAGTTGTCTCAGCGCTGACTGATTTCTCCTCTGCAGCATAAATAATCTGTAGCTGAATAATGCTGGCAGCGTTCCAGAACGGCTAAATTGAAAAACTTGGGGAGTAATTCGGCCTCTGATGGGAAAGTGATATCAACACAGCTGAGTTTCTACAGGGAATTTGTGTCTGTGATGTGTTGTTCCTCCTGAAATAGTGGTGAAGAACAAACTGTAAAGTGTGTCAGGCTCCTCAGTCCACCTTGGAGGACCACTGTCCCTGCGCCTGGACTCAGGTCTAGTTAAAAAACTCTTCACTGGCTGGTTTACATTTACAAAGATTATGTTTTCTCACTTACCTTTTTCATTGATTGACGTCTGTCTTTGATTTCTGCTTCCACCCCAAGAGGTCAACGTACGTTTTTTTTTTGTCATACTCACACGATTGAGTGAAGTGACTACCTGGAATCTGCCTGGTAACCTCACATTGACTATAAGACTCCAGGAAGTAACCAGGCCCGGCCAAGAATTACTCCAGCACATAACAGGGTCATTCCTATTAGAATCTAGGGACACAGGAACTCTAGGAACATAGGACCTTAGGAACTTCGGATCCTGGAAACATAGGGCCTTGGAACATAGGAACTTGGAAACTTAGAACCCTGGGAAACAAAGGACCTTGGGAAATCAGGATCCTGGAAAGTAAGGACCTTGGGAAATTAGGACCCTGGGAAAGTAGGACCCTGGGAACATTGGAACTTAGGACCCAGGTAACATTGGACCTAGAGAACATAAGACTTTAGGATCATAGGACCCTGGGAACTGAGGATTCTGGGAAGAGACATAGGACCTTGGGAACATGGGACCATGGAAACCTGGGAATCTCGGAACACAGAACCTTGGGAAGATAGGACTCTCAGAACATAGGACCATGGACATTTAGGACTTTGGGAACATAGGACCATCAGAACTTCAGGCACTGAGCATGTTCACATAAAAAGGAGGGTCTAGTGCATCAATTTGACTCTTCTTCCAAACGTGAGCCGCCACCTTCAGTCAAGATGAACAGGTTGTTATACTGGAGAGCTATGAGAATATAAAAAATACACATTACACCACAATGCAACGCTGTCGGAACATTACTGATAGACTTAATGTGTTCTTAATGCCTGCCGTTTAATTCTAACACGACAACTGCACAATAAGGAATTAAACTCGACGGACTAGATGCGTTTTAAATATGATGCTGTTGATCTGACGCTGTCCCATAACGGAGACGTGGAAATCACTTTAGTTTCTGGCCAAATCAAAATAAAATGAAAGTTACTGATAGACTAATCAATTTTCTAATCAGCGTTCTGAGCTGCAGCGCAAGACGGACTTGGCAGGAAATCAGGATCAAGTTTGAAAAACTTAAGTGTCTGAAGCTGTGGGTGTGTTGTTAAGTGTTAATATGACCTTGAAACAAATTGCAAAAAAAACAAATCTGCGTCACCACGCTGAGGTTCACCTGACAACCCGATGCATACAGTTTGTGCTGCTGTAACGTGGTTTTGTTCAGTAGCATTAAAAACCTACAGCTCAGCAACTGACGTCCTCCCTCAGTTTAGAATCTGTGTTGCTAATAAAGAGCATCATCTGGAAAAGTATCAGGTAAAAAGTGACGCCTCTACAGCAGATTCAATCTCAAATCTCTGAACATTACCTGCTCCTGAACCAGGTTGAGTTCAGTATTGTTACCGTGGTGATCTTGCCAGGCTAGAAGAGAGACATCTTTCTGACTGTGAAAATTCTTACTTTATATAGACCTAACATATTTCCCTAACCCATTCATCTTCTTCGTAGTCAGTTCATAAAATGGATATATGTCACAATAAATTGTGCAAGTAGAGAACTGTGGAGAGGAGAGAAATCTCAGACGAATACTGTATCTCAAAACTACCAAACTGACATTTCTGCACTGAAGAGAATTTCTGTGAACTGACTCACAAAATGACTTGTGGGACTTGCTCTAACAGAAAAAAAAAACAAACCCAGAATGACTTCCAATTCGCTTAAGAAGACTTAAAATTCCAAATCTTGACATGATCTTTGTTCTAACAGTCTTAAGACTTGTCCCAGAAGACCCAAAAACAGCTATTATTGAGAAGACGTCACAAGTTTTCTCACGAACTTTTCTCCTGAAATTTAATAGATAACACTGGTATACATGTTCCTAAACACTCACATTAAGTCCATCAAGATTAACCTTTTTTTGTGGTTCTATGCTAATAAACTGGTTGAGAATAAAACCAAACTGTAACCTGAACGTTCTCACTTAACATTTCCTATATTTTCAGGTCCTTGTGAGCACAAACACACACACAGAGTATATAAAAGACACAAGAGTCCAAACAGTTCACATTTAATGCCCTGGGCTTTATTGTCTTATTTTAGTGAGAGTTCTGTCACATTTTTTTTAGTCTTTTCAGCCTCCAGGTGGGACAAGTAAACCTCAAGGATATATCCTGCCATTGGACTGGGCATTCAGAATTCTGACAAAGACGAGAAGCACTACTAAGTAATGCTGCCTTTGTGCCTAACTCTTCACAGAAGAGAGTACATAAAATTCCCCAAAGGAAGGCACCCAATACTTGTGGTTTTTGGCCTTGCAGCCGTCTGGAGATTCTTTTTTCAAAGAAAAAATGAAAATAAAGGAAAAATATTCTCACATACTTAACATGAAAAATAAAAGATGTGTATAAGAGACAGGTTCAGTATTGTTACCGTGGTGATCTTGCCAGGCTAGAAGAGAGACATCTTTCTGACGGTGAAAACTCTTACTTTATATAGACCTAACATATTTCCCTAACCAATTCATCTTCTTCGTAGTCAGTTCATAAAATGGATATATGTCACAATAAATTGTGCAAGTAGAGAACTGTGGAGAGGAGAGAAATCTCAGACGAATACTGTATCTCAAAACTACCAAACTGACACACACAGAGTATATATATAAAAGACACAAGAGTCCAAACAGTTCACATTTAATGCCCTGGGCTTTATTGTCTTATTTTAGTGAGAGTTCTGTCACATTTTTTTTAGTCTTTTCAGCCTCCAGGTGGGACAAGTAAACCTCAAGGATATATCCTGCCATTGGACTGGGCATTCAGAATTCTGACAAAGACGAGAAGCACTACTAAGTAATGCTGCCTTTGTGCCTAACTCTTCACAGAAGAGAGTACATAAAATTCCCCAAAGGAAGGCACCCAATACTTGTGGTTTTTGGCCTTGCAGCCGTCTGGAGATTCTTTTTTCAAAGAAAAAATGAAAATAAAGGAAAAAAAAAGGGGGAAGCGAGGGGAGAAAACCGCTGTTTTCCCATACACCCCCTCGGCCCTCCCCCCCTCATTTAGCATTTTTTGTTATTAAAAACTGGAATGATGAAACACGTACAGCGATTACTGCCCATTCACCTCCCTTATCACCTATGCATGAACAAGTAACAAATGAACAAAAGAATGAAGTCTTTCAATAAACGAAAAGCTTACAATCAAGTTTACCACAAGAAAAGAAAATACAAAAATAACTGAATTTTTGTGTTACAAAAAAATGTTTGTGGGATAAAACAAATAGAAAAGGGGGACTCTGCTTGCATGAAAATGAAGAACCCCTTTTAAAAAAAACAAACGAAATATAAAAGCAGCATTGATATTTATCAAAACCATGAACGAAAACAAAAACATCACAAAAAAAAAAAAAAAAAAATAGTGCTTTAATCAGAAGCAGCAAAGGCTTCTGGGAAGAGACTTCATCCCTGTTTTGTTACTTGTGTTTTGGGACAATGTTTAATGGAAGCTCCCAGGAAGAGAGGAGCACCTCTCTTCAAGTGAACCACAGTCACCCGCCAACACACCGCCTCCTCTTCATCCTCCTCCTCCTCCTCCTCCTCCTGGCCTGTCTCTTATACACATCTAGATGTGTATAAGAGACAGCTTTTAAAAAAAACAAACGAAATATAAAAGCAGCATTGATATTTATCAAAACCATGAACGAAAACAAAAACATCACAAAAAAAAAAAAAAAAAAATAGTGCTTTAATCAGAAGCAGCAAAGGCTTCTGGGAAGAGACTTCATCCCTGTTTTGTTACTTGTGTTTTGGGACAATGTTTAATGGAAGCTCCCAGGAAGAGAGGAGCACCTCTCTTCAAGTGAACCACAGTCA
Organism: Lutjanus campechanus; assembly: GCA_027495735.1. NCBI lineage: Eukaryota > Metazoa > Chordata > Actinopteri > Lutjaniformes > Lutjanidae > Lutjanus > Lutjanus campechanus. Next base: position 9,227 of record JAJHUR010090765.1, read on the forward strand.
CCCGCCAACACACCGCCTCCTCTTCATCCTCCTCCTCCTCCTCCTCCTCCTGGCCTGTCTCTTATACACATCTAGATGTGTATAAGAGACAGCTTTTAAAAAAAACAAACGAAATATAAAAGCAGCATTGATATTTATCAAAACCATGAACGAAAACAAAAACATCACAAAAAAAAAAAAAAAAAAATAGTGCTTTAATCAGAAGCAGCAAAGGCTTCTGGGAAGAGACTTCATCCCTGTTTTGTTACTTGTGTTTTGGGACAATGTTTAATGGAAGCTCCCAGGAAGAGAGGAGCACCTCTCTTCAAGTGAACCACAGTCACCCGCCAACACACCGCCTCCTCTTCATCCTCCTCCTCCTCCTCCTCCTCCTGGCCTGTCTCTTATACACATCTAGATGTGTATAAGAGACAGCTTTTAAAAAAAACAAACGAAATATAAAAGCAGCATTGATATTTATCAAAACCATGAACGAAAACAAAAACATCACAAAAAAAAAAAAAAAAAAATAGTGCTTTAATCAGAAGCAGCAAAGGCTTCTGGGAAGAGACTTCATCCCTGTTTTGTTACTTGTGTTTTGGGACAATGTTTAATGGAAGCTCCCAGGAAGAGAGGAGCACCTCTCTTCAAGTGAACCACAGTCACCCGCCAACACACCGCCTCCTCTTCATCCTCCTCCTCCTCCTCCTCCTCCTGGCCTGTCTCTTATACACATCTAGATGTGTATAAGAGACAGCTTTTAAAAAAAACAAACGAAATATAAAAGCAGCATTGATATTTATCAAAACCATGAACGAAAACAAAAACATCACAAAAAAAAAAAAAAAAAAATAGTGCTTTAATCAGAAGCAGCAAAGGCTTCTGGGAAGAGACTTCATCCCTGTTTTGTTACTTGTGTTTTGGGACAATGTTTAATGGAAGCTCCCAGGAAGAGAGGAGCACCTCTCTTCAAGTGAACCACAGTCACCCGCCAACACACCGCCTCCTCTTCATCCTCCTCCTCCTCCTCCTCCTCCTGGCCTGTCTCTTATACACATCTAGATGTGTATAAGAGACAGCTTTTAAAAAAAACAAACGAAATATAAAAGCAGCATTGATATTTATCAAAACCATGAACGAAAACAAAAACATCACAAAAAAAAAAAAAAAAAAATAGTGCTTTAATCAGAAGCAGCAAAGGCTTCTGGGAAGAGACTTCATCCCTGTTTTGTTACTTGTGTTTTGGGACAATGTTTAATGGAAGCTCCCAGGAAGAGAGGAGCACCTCTCTTCAAGTGAACCACAGTCACCCGCCAACACACCGCCTCCTCTTCATCCTCCTCCTCCTCCTCCTCCTCCTGGCTCTCCTGGCCTGTATGTATGTCACCATTGATTTTCACATGATCCACAGAGAGAAGCACAGGGACCCAAAATAAACGTGGGGTGGGGGGGTGAGTGGGGTGGGGAGGGAGGGAGGGGGGACCTGCTGTGTGTTCACAATATACAAAAATACCCAGGAGTCCGTAGCTACCTAACATTTACTACAGCACAGGAACCAACGAAGGTACAGTGTACAAATAAAAAAACAAAACAAACCAAAAACAAAACAAAAAAACTGTAAACACAGCACAATAAATAGATAAAAACAGCAGGCTCCGCACCATGCACATGATGTGATAAAACTCTTGTCTATACAACTCCCACATCTCTCACACTTGCCACAAGTTACTTGGCTTACTTTTTTTTCCTTTAAGTTTGACTCCCAAGTGCAAAACATCACAAATGGACAGTTCTGTATTCAAGTAATATATACAAGGGGGATATTACAAATATGTAGTTACTGTACAGATACTAATTTTGCCATATTCATAATTTACAGATGTCAATCTTGTACTTTTTAACAGTAACAAAAAAACAAAAAAAACAAACAAAAACAAAACAAAACAAAAAAGGATTTTAAAAAGTATGAGAGATGAGAATTGCAAGCGAGCGGCTGCGGCCACCCGTCATTCTGTCAGTCTGCGTCAGAGTCCTGCTGTCCCTTTTGCATTCCCGATGCTACGATGCACAGCACCTAAAGAGCGGACTCCTCGCTGCACCGCTACTACGTCACCTCCATGGCCACTGTGTTGTCTGCTATACTGTTCAGTGCTGGCTTGTCTTCGTCGTGATTATCCCTGCGGAAAGAAAAGACAGAACGAGGAAAGATTCAGTCTGATGCTCTTTATATCCCAAGTTATTTTTAGGGCTGTACCGAACAGTTTGAAGCTTCATTCATAACCTTGAAATTCGAATTCTGAGCAGCTCTCTTCGTGTGTTCTGTTTAAACCCAGCATTTCTGCAGAGGGACAGATAAAGACGAGGCTGCACTAATGTTAGTAGTAATATACACCTGCAATCATGGAAAAGGGCCAACCGGATTGTTACCAGCTTTAACTTCAAAAGCCAGCATCTGTGATGGTATGAGGTTATGTTAATGCCCCTGACAGGGGTGAGATGCAGGTTTTGGAGCAACATATGTTGCTACCCAGATATATTTTTCAGAGATGCCCCTGCTTATTTCCGGGAGACAATACCAGGACACCCACATGTTTAACAATTGTGTTAAAATTCAGGTCAAAGGTCAAACTTTAACGAAACAAGAGGTAAAAACCTACATCATGACTGGACTGTGTGCAGTATGAAACGTAGTATGAAGCGCTCTTAATTTGAAGTGATGTAAAGCTTATGTTTATGCTTGTTCGAGTGTCCTCAGCCCCACATGACATCATCGCGTCTCTTGTGTAGAACCGTACCTCCCTGGGATGCACTATTCACGCCTATTCGCTTTGAAAGAGCAATGACCAACGGAAAAACTCGACCTCCAGCTTTGCTGCGGTCCAAGCAAGACGGATGTAATCATTTCCAAAATTCACAACATGTATTTATCTCACAAATTATCTGCTTCAATTCATATTTGTTGCAATTAGCCTTTCAAAAAACATTTACTGTGGTCAAAAAGAGTTTGCTCTCCTGCTTGCTGCACACAAAGGGAACTACACACCTGCATTAACTGGGAGAGTTAATTTAATTTGAAAAAAGACTAGCTCATTTAATTTGATGAGTAACTTCTTTTTTTTAGGGTGATTTCATAAAATATGACGACAGACATTCAGAGCTTCATTTGAATGAAGAAAAAAAAAAAGACATTTGGTACAGCCCTTGTTATTTTGTCAAAACTGTATCTTTAACCGTCCAAGATCTCAGCCAACAGATCTGTTCTGTGTGTGAATACTGAAGAGCTCCGACGTCACATTATTTCAGCTCTTCTTTCAGGCAGATTTGTGTGGATTCTCAGCTGCATTATCTCTGCCAGACACTGCGTTGGCAACATTTCGATTATATTTGCCGGCTCCAACTGAATACTTAAACCAGGGATTGTGTGCTAGTGCAAAAGCTTTGCCGTTGCTTATCCAGAAACAAACATTACATAAAATGTAATCTCCTGCTGCTACAACGAGAGTGACAAACTTACAATAAAGTTCTTTTCTTCTGGGGAAGCATATTTATATGTATATATTCTTGTTTTTTTTTTCTTTATTAATGTGTGCTTTGTGTTGTGTCTGGGACATGGAGGCGTCGTCTGAGTCGATGCCATAAGGAATCAAACTATCGTCTGATCGCCCACACCTGTGTGGAGGCTTCAAGTCTGTGCAGCTTCAGTTCCAGTCGTAAACTAATTAAAGCCTCTGGATAAACGTCTTGCTTGTGCAGCATTAGTATGAAATCAATCAAAATAAATATCGTGTGTTTTGTCATTTTTTATGCGAGGATTTTACAGAGATGATACTGCCAAGGAAACCGGGAAATGTCACACTTTGGTTGATTTTCTTGCCAGAAGTTTAGTGGGAAGATCCAGAACAAAAACAAAACACACCTACCAGGACCAATAAAGCTCACTAAATAACACAATATTAATGCACAATAAGTGAGAAATTGTGGTTTTACACAGGTGGTTGTGTGTCAAGATGCACTGATTGCAATTTCTGTCAGCATGCACAAACATTTTTGGAACTTTCCTTTAACAGAAAATTAAGCCGTATGTCGATAATAAAACTTTACAGTTAGTTTTACATTAAATGTAAACGTGCCTCAGGTTCAAGGCTTTGTCCACTAGTCCTCTTGTCTCTCTCTCCGACTTTCCCTTTTACCAGCCTTTATCCCATCTTCTCACATTTCCTTGCCTTCTCTACTCATTTCTCCTCATCATTTTCCTTCTCTCTTCTTTCTCTAACTTCTCTTTATCGTGTTATTGGCAGTGTGTGTCACGTGGCTGCATCGACTCATCGTCTAGAGATTTGGCGTCTCTCCAATTTCGTATGCCTGACACAACGCGGTTCTCAGCAAAATGTGTCACAAGACATGAAACACCGTAAACAAAAATATCTGACTGCTTTCTGGTCACAATACATGACTGTATATTTCACAGAAGCAGAAAACAGTCTCAGTCCAGTTGTTTCCTGTTTCCTCCTGTTTAGCCTCTTTATGCTACTGGCTGCTGTATTGCTTAAAATGTGAAACTATTCCTTTAAAGGCCCGTAACATGAGTTCTGTAGTGGTGCAACAGTGCCTCACCTTGAGCCCAGGTCCATGGATGATGCTCCGGAGACTTTGGGCATCTGCAGGTTGGTGGTGGCCGACAGCTTTAAGGCAGAGGGTGGCACGTTGCCGAGGGTCCGGGGAATGTGGCGTCCGGCCAGGCTGGCGGCCGACGGCACGCTCAGACAGATGTTGTTCCCGATGAGGACCTGAGTGGTGGCGGGGGTGGCATTGGCGGCGCTGCATCCCAGGATCCCCAGCGCTGCTGCTGCGTGGGCGCCGGGGGTGGTGGCGAGGGAGGTGGGGACGGCGTTGGCGGGCGCAGGGGTGGCCGAGTTGGAGGAGGGCTGGAGGAAAGTCGGGGCCACGGAGGTGGTAGTGTGTGTCGACTGGTTGGTCTGGTGAAGGGCTGCGGTGGTGCTGGAGAGGTGCAAGCCTTTGAAAACACCTGGTGAGCAGAGGAGAGCTCTCGTAAATGCAAATGAAAACATCAAAAGCATCAAGAACACAACAAGAATTTACAATTATTCTAATACATGTGACAATTTTCTTCGGCTAGATTTCAGAATTTAGGCAGATTCAATGACAACACATGAGTTTATGAGGTGCTCCTGCACAATCTAATGCAATCTAATACAACAGCCAGGCAATAAATCCTCTTTGTGAAGCTTATAATGTTCAGCTCTTGTTGACACTGATGGTGAGGTGTTGATGCAACACTGAGGTAATATTTAAGACTGTTGGTAATGATGTTGTTGTAATAACTCCATTGTCTTCAAAAGTGTTTTTCATTTTCTTTCCACCCCCATTTCCATACACAAGGGAAAGGGGGGATGATTATTGACAGTGGATGTGTTGTTCTGTGTTTATGTGTTCCAAATATTAATATTTTCAAATATTAAGACATGCCATTGTTTCCACTTGTGTAGCTTTAAGGTTGTTTTAATTTGTTGTTCCCCACTTATTTTGGCTTGTGGCCCCTTAGAATGAAGCTGTGATGACTAGTGACCCCCTCAACACAAGTTAAGGCCTTATTGTCAACATGAGTTGTGAGCACGTAGACCAAAGAGTGATTTTGCCTTTTGTGGATTGTTTTATTTGAAGGATTTTCAGGGGCCTTAAGCAGGACCGTACAATTTTAATTTTTGCACTTTCATTACTTACATTTCATGTAGACAAAAACAGGAAACTGCTTTTACTTCCACGTTTTGCCTGCTCGTTTACAAATCTGTCCATCAAAAAAAGGTTCTTTTTCACAGTGCATCTCTTACACCAAGCATGCACCAAAACTACTTCCCAAAATTATAGAACAGCACTGCTCCGACTATCACACTGTGCTACATTCGTACTATGATGCAGAGTTGATGCAGGATAAGGACAGTAATGTTACCAGTGTTACTCTTCTAGTTTTTTTTCTCATGTGGTTAAGTTAGTTGTGTTGCTTTGTTGCAGTGCAGACACAAGTTTGATGCATTCTTTGCATAGGATTTGTTGTCACTTGCTCTGAATCCAAAATACTTCCAAACAGTGGACGACGATCCGTTTTGAGGTGCTAGCTCTTTTGTTTTGCCTGTCTGCTCTCTGTTGTGTACTACTCTTTCACACTTCAGGGTGGTTGGCTGTTGGTTAAGAAAGAGCTTGATTTGATATGCAGCAGAGTTTTCTATGAATGGAGAGCGCATTTTAAACATCAATCCCGCAATCGATCACTTTCATTTAATCGCTGCAAGCCAAAATCACGATCAAGATTAATATTTGATTAATCGTGCAGCCCTATCCTCAAGAGGCACAAGTTCATGTAAAAGAAATGTTTTCCCTCCTTATCCCATTAATCATCTGATGACCTCCTCAGGGAGCGGTCTCCCATGCTATAGTACAAAACTTTGCAGAAAACAAGTAGATCTTCACTACTTCTCCACTGAGAGCCCAGACAGATGTAACAAACAATTTGCCCTCAGTCGTTTGGTTTAATCAGTAAAACAAGTCAATGATAAAATAAGTGACACTCACCTGCACCTGCCAGGACGCCGTTGACTCCACTTGCCAGCACCAGCTCCTCTTTGGACTTGAAGGCCAGCAGCTGGTCCGTGGTGACGAGGGCCGAGGCAGCAAACTGGGCGCTGGCCTGGTCCAACGTCTTGGACACGAGTGTCTAGATGGGAAACAGGGAGAAAACATGTGGGTCCGTGCCAGAGACTCGACCGCTCGGCTAAAACGTATGAAACTGCTGAAAGTACTGAGCTCAGCACTTCTGCTGCCAAACAGGAACTCAGCCAGTGGCATTAATGCTGCTCGTGGGAATGAGGATGTGTCCCATTTCCTAGGGACGGGTGAACTGACCTTCAACTGTAAATCATTTCCATATTGGGAGAACTCTGGTACATTTGATTTAATCAAGCTCTAATTTACCTCGATTTGGTAAAAGCACATGGAGGAAATGTGCTCACAATTATTATCTATATTAAAATGACACTGACAGCAAAAACAGCCCAGGTGGTAAAGTCACATTAGATAAAGCAGAGCCAAATTTGATTCTGAACAGGACAGGATGAGATAAAACCTTCAATTTTGTGTTAAGAAAGGACTTCCCTGTGCTGTGCGTCTGTCCTTACTGACCTGTGTGTTGGTGGTTGTTGTAGGGTTGTTGGCTTGTTGCTGCTGTTGGCTCTGCTCCAGCTGCTGTTTCTGCATGAGGGCCAGTTGCTCCTGGTGCTGCTGGTACTGCTCTGCCGTGAACACTGTGGACAGGAAGGATAAGATGCACCGGTCAAAACCAGAACTGTTGAGTGCATGGTTTGGTTGGTTAACTTGGCTTCACCAAGAGCAACAGTGTCATTTCTATACTCAGGCTACCAGCAGCTGATATTTTGTGCAGACATTCGTCATCTTAACATGTTATTCACAGCTTTTAAACTGAATTGACAAAGATTTTGTCAATTTTGGTCAGGGAAAAACATCTCAAATATTAAAAATCATCAACATCAGTAAATAAACAACAGCTGGCAGCTTTTTAAGACATGACAACCAATCCCCGCTATTCAATCAGGGAACTGAAATTAAACTTCTGGCCAATCTAGCCCTATTAAAACAACCTATCATGCAAACAGCTTTCCTATATGCTGCCAGGATGCTTGTCAAAATACATGAAATAGCAGTCACTGGCATAAACCGTTTTTCTGCATGTATAAACAAAAGCAGTGTCTCAGTGGGCTTTCAGACAGCAGCAGCTCCACAGCACAACAACACAAGGGTCTAGTTGATGTGGGTGTGTTGCTGCAGGGTTCAAGGTAAAGAGAAAAAAAAAGGTAGGAAGTCCAGTTTGAATGCTTATCAAACACAAAGTCACAAACACACACAGGGGCTTATACTCCCGAGGCCTGGTTCTACAGTTCTCACTCATATATGCACACAATGGTACAATGCCACAAGGTATTCTACCTGCGGTGGGAGCTTGCACGCAATGGAGTGGCCAAAACAGTGTGTTGCCAGACAACGCTGCATTGTGCTTCATAAAGTCAAGCCAGAGCCAAACAACAAACACTATAGCAGCATATATTTCTAAGGAAGACAATGTTTATATTACAAAACTTACTGTACATATATAAATGGACACAACCTCAATAAATTTTGCTGACTTCAATATTGCTTGTTGTGTTTACATGCTCGTTTGTTTGGCCTAGATACGACTGTCGCCAACATGATACATGAATTAACAGCAGCGTTGCTTGCATTTTTATTCTGTTTATCATATCAGTGGCATGAAATCGTCTAATATTCCTATGGTTTTACTGTAATTATTTCAAGGACAATATATTGTCCAATAAAAGTAGTTACAGGCCTAAGTATTTCACTATGTTTGAGACAACAAGAAGTGTAAGTGTAAATTAACTAATGAGGCCAAATGTGTGCATATGCACGATATAAGGTTTCCAAATGGTAGAGTGGGATCACAGCGTCTGTGGGTCGCGGTGGTTAACAATTAGAGGTGTAAGAAAATATTTAAAATATTGAGTATCGCCATATTATATTTTGTCAAAACACTGTATTTGTGATATTGTGATTAATGCAAAGATTCGTGCCAGTGTGATTGTTCTGTATCAATATATCAGCTTGCGTACAGTATTGCAATATAGTTGAATCTGGTGAAGTACCGGAAGTTAACAAGCCACCATTACTGTGCAAATAAGTGTGAGCCGTCATAAGAAGTTTGTTGCAATTTTCTACTTTCACACTTCATATGTAAAGTTACTTTTGACAACAATGTATAGGAAGTTGAGAAGAACCTGTGCAGTTCAGCTGCTCCAACAGTCGTGTCAAACTTAAACTTTGGAAAAAAAAACTGACTGCAAAATACACAAACCTTTACTTCATGAAAAGCGCTGCTGTCTGAGAACAACTCTACAGAGATTCACTGAGCAGACAGAGGAACATGATGTGCCATAGTGGAACAAAAATAATGAATTCATATATATATTTCAAAATATATTACACAGTACTCCATCACCTAAATGTGGCAGAGGTAGTTGGTCTTTTCTCTTCTCCAGTATCCATTTCTGGCAATTGTCACAACTAACGTCTTAATACCATTTAAAATTTGAATGTTAATATCGCCATCCTAAAAGGTACCTTCATCAGATAATGAGGGCAGCTGTTAAATGTTATTCAAATATCTGGACATGGTGTCTTGCGAATATTTTAATCGAAGCCATGAAAAATCTTATGAAAGTCTCGCAAATTTTGGGTCCCTTTCTGGAGACAACCAGCAGACGACGACAGCAACAAACAAGACCTGCCACCGCAGTAATGGCAGAGCCACAAGATGGCGGAACACACAAAGCCGTCGCTGGATTAGTCTATACTGAAATGTAACCCCCGTATTGTGACACATATCGTATCGTCAGGGTCTTGCTGTTGCACAGCCCTATAAACAATGTCATGTTGGTTTGCTGAGTGTGGCTAATGTTAGCAGTGTTAGCAACAGCAGCTTGCTCTTCTTGCGGGTTATCGTCCACATGCTTGTGCTGAATGTGGTTATGCGTTGCTCCTGTGAAGTGACTGTATGCCAGTTTATTCTGACACAGTCTCCATACAACTGTATTTTCATTTTCTCAATCAAAACATGCAGGGTTTATAAACCTGGCTGGTTTACATCCAGGCATTAGTAACCACCTGCTGATGCTGCATTCCCAGCTGGTGGCTGCTTACCATCTCAGACGCAACAGTTAACCTAATGTTGTACATTAATAACGTCTTAATAAATAGTTAAGCTGCCGAATATTTCAAGTTCTGGCAAGTGAGAGCAGCAATGTTTAACTGACTAGTTGAGTAATCAAGCAC
>JAJHUR010090766.1:0-13762 GCA_027495735.1 Lutjanus campechanus
ACACACACACACACACACACTCACTGTATACACACACCTGGAGGGCTTACATGGCTTTACATGGAGTGCTGGTCCTCAGCCAGCAGCTGCTGCCAACAACCCATCATCACACTTTTCACCTGGCAGTGTCTCGACAGTCCATCCTTTTACAGCTCTCCTGTTAAAATGTGCCAGCGTGTGTGTGTCTGCGTGTGTGTGTATGTAGGTGTTAATATGTGTCTGATATGGTAATGTGTCGGAAAATAAAGTGCTGGCAAAGTGGGTTGTATGCAGCGAGCCACAGAACAACAGTGAGGGCTGTTTATGTGCAGAAGGCCTCATTCCAGCCACATTATGTCTTGTAATAGGCTTCATCTTTAACTGATTACATTTGTTCCCAACAGCACGTCCTGCCACTGATGTATTACTTTTCCATATGCTGTTGTATTGTGATGCAGACTACATAGAAGAAAACTACGATAGATACATGCATTCTGTTAATTAATACAGTGAACTTGCACATTGCTTCTCGTATATTTTGCACATTCCTGCGTAAGCTTGTACAGCTCCTTCACTCATTTAAATAATGTCATATTTTTACATTTTGTTTATACTGTTTATATTTTTATATATGTTGGTGCTGCTGTAGCTGCTGCTTCTGCAAAAGACGCCATTTACGGCATGTTTTTAGCCAAAATGTCAACTGTAGCATGTAGCCGGTAGGATGTAAACATGGTGTCGATCTCGCGAGACTTCGTATATATCTTAATGGACGCACATGCGGAAGTCTCGTGAGATTGACGCCATGTTTACATCCTACCGGCTACATGCTACAGTTGACATTTCTGCTAAAAACATGGCGTAAATGGCATCTTTTGCGGTTAATTTTTAATGTCGCAGCTCGCGGACTCTTGGATTACACCACACAAGCAGGATGGAGACATTTTGTTTGTTTTATGTTCTTTTTCTTAACATTGTATCCATGGTCACCATTCACTGCCATTGTACTGGATGAGGCTGCAGCCCTGTTTCTCCTAAAACTCCAGGATTGTTTTGTGAACTGAAGACCTTCACCCATCATCACATCAGCATAGTGGTGAGTACATACTGAGTGGCTTATTCTGGGAAAGTGGCATATCGCTTTAATCTTTATTTATATTTTTAGTTCTTTGAAACAAAAATTAAATAAACATATATTTAAAATATGAAATAAAAATACCTAAAGAATAAAAATGAAGTAATTCACAGGATTATTTTTAAAAATGGGGGTAAACTTGTATGTTGAAGCCCTCAAGTTACGCAGCTACATTTCCCCGTTCTTCTATCGTTTCCCTGCGTCTCTATCGTTTCTTTTCTTGGATCACTGGACAGAGTGAAGTCCTGCCAGTTCATCCTGCTGCCTGTCACTCCTCACCAGCCAAACACAGAGATCTGGTTACAGCCGACACCAACAACCTCCCCTGCACACACACACACACACTCAGCTGGAGAGGCCTCCTTTGTCCAGGCATGTGTTCAGCCACGACCGGCCTGTTAACACAGCAAAGCCACAGCGAGAGAGAATTTGTAGAATTTGTGCGTGCTGCTGAGAGAGGACTGCTGAGGTGCTGCAGCCAGTGTGACTTGCAGAAAAAGTTTCGGGGCGGGTTTCTGTTAGGTGTAAGGGTAATGAATTACAGCTGGGGGCAACAATTCATTTAAGTGATGTAACACACTCTCTGAAGGCCATGTCGGAGGGTCACAAAATTCTTTGGCACCAAAGGCTCGGAAACATTGATTTCATCCTCAGCAGATAAACAGTTCATGTCCTGATTTTATGAACAAAGAACAAACAAATTTTTCATGCTTCTTTGGTGCCCATTATGTATTAATTATTCTGCATGTGTCTTTGACAGACTACTGTTTTTCATTTCTGACACTTGCACATGCAGCTGCAGCTGTGTCTAAAACCTAACCAAACTGACTGTTGCACAACGTTAACCATGTGATGACAAATGTCCAGTATGATAAAGGTCCAACACACCGGTCGTTGCTTTCCAACACTCATATATGTCATTCTGGGCATCACTGGCAAACAACCTATTCTGGCATTTAGGTATGAGGACACGTTGGTTCATATACAACTAATATGACACAAATTGCTTTGATTATTTTAACCAAAATCATGATCTTTCCTACCCAGCTGCAGGTTCAGGCTATTACAGCAATGGTTTCCAGTGTCAAAGTCCTGTCCTTGCTCCCAACAAATCACCTCTGTGGTTCCTGTTGGTTCATATACAACTAATATGACACTCATTTCTTAGATTATTCAACCAAAATCATGATCTTTCCCTACCCAATTGCAGATTTAGGATGTCAAAGTCCTGTGCTTCACTTCAGCCTCTTCCTGAACCTCTGTAGTTTGAGAATACCGCATTCCTGGATTGAAAAATGAGGAAAAAAGTTGCCAGAGACTGAAGGCAGCAATTACGTTTTATCATTACGTACATCAAGCTGAATTAGTTATTAGTTTTGATTACTTATGCGGCTTCAATCTAGGAATAAATTCTATCAGCATCACTTTGAGATGATTCATCTCTAAAGAAACTCTTTAGAAAATACAAGTCAAGGTGTGTTAAAGCACATTCGGTTCTTCAAATACTGAAAATGTATTCAGCTACACTTCGTCAGAGTGTGTGGGCCGGTTCTAATTTTAGAGTCAATCTCATTACATTTTTGTCTGATTCATCTCTGGGAATCTAAATTAGCATTTTGAACTTTGTTTAACCACCAGCAGCGGCACAATGCTGATGCCCACACACTCTTTGAAACTCCGTCTGTTACTGAAACTTGGAGGCTTGTTTGCAGTCGCGCAGCATAAAATCAGCTGATATCATCCACAAGTACTTATTTCAAGCAGATTTTATATCTCGATTCCACCGTTTGTCTCTTAGATGAGCTTTGAAGTTTTAGGATTTTTTTTTTTTTTTTAAATGTATTAATTTTTTTCTCTGTAATGCAAACATTTTATTTAAAATTCTTATCTGCCAAGTGGCAGCTTGAAGCCAGTTGTGTGACAGCTTGCTGGGTTTGTGTCCTCAGAGAATACATCTCTGTGAATCTCAGAGACACATTCGTCACATCGCCTTTGGATCTATGTGTGTGTGTGTGTGTGTGTGCATGTTTGAGCTTGCAGTGATGGTGAATGTGAGCCCTGGAGTGTGTCAAGACCTTTTTGCCTCTAAATATATAGAATTCATATGCATATAAACAAGTCAAAAACACACATGTTCAAACATTCAAACTAATGTTCCTATTTTTTCTGCACTATAAAATCAGGAATTTAGTCAATTCAACTCAAGTCTTTTCTCATTAAATTAAAGCTACTGCAAGGAATTAAACTAGTTCTGAAACTTAACTCAGTCAGCTTAAAATTTTAAGGCATCCTGGACACCCTCACTGGCACCATGTGACAAGAGTTTTGGGCCGATTGTCTTCAGAATATATTCTCTCCTCTGGCACGATAATATTGATAACGTCCTGTAGTTTGTGGTGTGCCCTTATTTGAGATTTGAGAAAGAGGATCCGTGAAGTTTCTCCTCATGTGCGACAAGATTTCAAAATGAGTCAGAATTGTAAACCTCCTGTAGTTTTACGGTGTGTTCTCAAGACATTTTCAGGGCGGCTGTAAAACAAAAATCACAAACTCGACATAAGTTGGCCATGAAGAAAACTATGGTTATGATGTGCACCTTGACTACAATTACACAAATAAAGCAGGTTCATGGGTCCTCTTGGGTGAGTTACAGCAAACAAGTTCAGATATACAGTCATATATAGTGAAGTAATAAAAAAAAAGAAAACTGGAGTTTTATACTTTTAAGCAAAACAACCCAAAACATGAGTTTAAAGCCTCTGTTTGCATTGGAATGAAAAACTGAACTTGTAAAAAGTAATCTCACATAGGAACATAAATCACGGTGCAATAATTTACCCACAACAAGCCAAAACCCCATAATTTAACATTTGTGTCACAGGTGGTGTGTATTGCATTACATTGTGTTGTTTACATTGTGTTGCACTATTCTGTGGCTGCATTGATTTCAGGCAGCAGTAATGTGTCCAGAGCAAACTTCCCCCCGGGGAGCAACAAATGTATCGAATCCCAAAAGTACTCCTGGGCACCAGAAATTAGAAAAAGAAAACCAATTTATTAGCACGGCTCACTGGCACATTTCAGCAGAAACACTTTCATCAGGGAGCCGTTGTCTCCATCGTCTGTGTGTGTGTGTTGTTTTTTTTTTCATTTTCGGTGTCCTAATTTGTCCCACATGGATTATCATCCACTCCCTCCTGGCTGCTGTGACGCTCTCCAAAATGACAGATGTCGAGAGCTCAGTCCCAGATCTACGTCACACACACGCACACACACACACACACACACGCGCTATTCAAGTCACAAATCCCAAAAATACATCCATAAACTCATATGCACCAATATATTCACGCCCACTAAGATGCTTATTTACACACATTAACTCACACATGCAGACAGGCTTTTGTTCTCATTTTCTCCTGCTCACACACACACACACACACACACACACACACACACACACACACTTAACACACGCCACTGCTCTGTGTGCTGATGAGCATGCCTGCCTACTGAAGTGTGATTAGTTATATGGGTTGTATTTGGATGAAATGGCAGTAGGAGGTGACACAACATGACACACTGCCAGCGGAGCAGGATCATTAATTACAGTCATTATACCTCTCGTCCCAAAAACACACATTTGCACACAAACACGCACATCCAGTCGCTGTGTAACTGCCCTGCTGCCTCACAGTGTAATACCGCAGTACAACTAAATAAATGTGCACCTGTTGACACAGCTGGACATACACGGTGTGTGTGTGTGTGTGTGTGTGTGTGTGTAGAAGTTACTGAGGTAAATTAGTCTGTGTGCATGACTTTCTGTGTTTTTGATTATGTGCTCGTGGCACATTAACTTTGCAGGACGCAGCGTGCGACAAACAAACCCACATTTATGCATCACTGCTGAGTTGTAGCTTGTGGCTGCAGCGGTTTCCCTCTGACAAATGTCTTACTTTCTTAAACTCAAAAACAGCCCCTCTGTCTCCCGCGATGCAGGGGTGAAAGATTCTCATTTTAAATTTTATTTAACAGTTTTCACTGTTGACAAACAAGAAAATGATCATTTATGTTTATTAATTATCAATAATGCTATAGTTTGTTATTTTATCATTAGTTTGTGCAATATAAAATAATTAGTTTCTAAATTATATTTTGTAGAACTTAAAGACAGAATACGTGTGTTATATTAAGTATTTGTTAATGAACAGATACTTAAAGACAGATAACAAACTTTGTTAATGGTTAATAATTAGTTTGTAAACTGTCTAGAAATAATAGTTGGATGGCTATTACTAAGTTGCAAATGATAATTACAATAGCTCACATACTTATGTATATACCTTATGTATGTTACTTCATATAAGTGATGTACTTTTTAACCCAAAGCATGATCTTTTCCTCAACCTACTCAAGTCGTTATTGTGCCTGCATTTTCAAAGTCTACCTGGACGTTGCATATTTATTATTACAAAGAGTTCTGCACATGCAAAACTGATTTGTGTAGTGCTTCTGTAAACATTATTTGCATAGCGATTATGTAGCTGCAACTGATGCTTATAAACGTTTCAATTCTTTAATAAATGGTTTGTAAAGCACATATAAACATTTGAATGATGGTTAACAGTTGCTTCAATGCAAGTTTGTTATTTAACTATCAACCTTACTTTACCTTTTAAAGTCTCTTGTTTTCCATATACTTTGTATGATACTTGCTACAACAATTTATATGTCCCTCATCTTCTTCGCCACATCTACCTGTGAGCCTGGAGACAGATATAGCACAGATTGGAGCACAGTCTGGATAGCATCAGCTTCACATAAACAAAACAAAACAGGCACCAGGCAACAAACAACATGCGTTTCTTTGAATCGAAGAGACTTACATTGTGCAGAGATGTAAGATTATCTAATCTTGAGCATGTCTCTTTTACTTCTGTTGTGCCAGATTGAAATCATAAAGTTTTCTCGCAGAAACATTATCTTTATGGTCCTCTCGCCTCATGTGCTTTAACATAGCAAGCAAGTCAGACAATTTCCCCAGTTAACCTCAGTTAGAAACAACTATTCCAGCTCACACAGACAATTTTGGAAGTTATTACTTCTTACTGCGAACTTTACTTCTCACGCTGAATTTCAATGTCAAGCCCAAAGCGGTGATATGTCTGAGACTTGGGGAGTGATGGGCAGATTGTGTGATGACGGAGGGGATGGAGTAGAAGGAGAGGTGGAGGCGTCAGGTCTGACACGCAGTCTGACAATCTGCAGCCTTGCTGTCTGCATTGTCTTTAATTCTATCTGTCTGTCTGCGGTGTCTTTTTCTGTCTCTGTCTACACAATGTCTGCCTCCTCTGTCTCCATTTTTCTCACATTTTCTTTCACCTACACACTGAGACACGGTTCTTTTTATAGAGTCTAACACCTATGAAAAGGGCTGGCTATGATTAATTTCTTCTTTTTACAATATCTGTTCTATTTTTAGTCAGTTTTGAATGCACAAGTTGCAGCTTTCTTAAGGTTCATTGAAAGGCCAGACTGATACTGAAAGCCTATTTGAAGACATAATATTAGCTTGTTATATAAATGCAATAACTCAAACAAGAAACAGGGATGATCCCACCAAAGATCAAAAAGGTCCTCTGCAAGCACAGCTAGGCCTCCACAGCTTAGTCACATCCTGTTAGTAACAAAAACAATCTGGATTTCTGTGTAGCTAACGTTAGCAGTTGGTCCGTGTAGCTATGTTAGTGATTGGTCTGCATGATTATCTTTAGTGGTTAAGCTATCTGGCTAACATTAGCAGGAGTGATTTTATGTTCATTGTAAGTTTATTCATTCTTATTCTCTCCTTAGTTGTTTGTAAATGTATGTTTACATTAAAGATGTAATTATGCGCCTTTAATGTAGACCTACACACTCAAATTTAAAGTAAAGCTCATTGAACTTATTATTGGGGCTTCTGTTTTTATCCACATACCATCTTGGTCACTGACATTACCATAGTCCCAAATATTTTTGTAGTAATGGTGGTATCGTTAAGTTAGCTAGCTAACTGGAGTTCTCTGTAGCTAACATTAGTGGCTGTTCTGTGTAGCTAACATTAGCAGTTGGTCTGTGTAGCTAACATAAAGTAATTGGTCTGTGAAGATAAAGTCAGTGGCTGGTCTGTGTAGTTTATGTTAGCAATTGGTCTGTTTAGCTAACATTAGTGGTTGGTCTGTGTAGCTAACATTAGCAATTGGTCTGTGAAGATAATGTTAGCAGCTGGTCTGTTTGGCTAACTTCGGTGGATGGTCTGTATTGCTAACATTAGCAGCTTGTCTGTGTTGGTTATGTTAGCGATTGGCAAATTGGTCTGTTTAGCTAACATCAGTGGTTGGTCTTTTTAGTTAACGTTGAAGGTTGGTCTGTATATCTAACTTGGTGATCAGTCTCTGCAGTTAGAATTAGCAGTTGGTCTGTGTGGCTTAAGTTAGCGATTAGTCTGTCTGGCTAATTTTGGTGATTGGTCTGTGTAGCTAATATTAGCAATTGGTCTGTGTTAGCAGTTGTTCTGTATCTAATATTAGCAGTTAAATGGCAATGAATTGGTAACTCTAAGATTAGCTACGGTTTCATTTGAGACGACAGCGATGTTGTGAGACTCGTGAGGTGTTATAATGTGCGCACACTGTGGATGGTAGTATGTTGTTCTTTATTTTAAAATGTATTCTAAAATCACAATCCTGCTAATAATCCCCATTTTTACGATATGTATCTATAATCAGATTACATCTTTTTCTATTTGTAAATTTAATGGACTGCAGTTACCTTTTTTTGTATCCAAATGATGTAATCCTGTTACATGTAACCCATTACTCCCCAAACCTGGTTATAAAAATCCAGTAACTCAAAGAAGAAACAAGTATGATCCAACCAAAGATACAGGTAGATATTATACAGGTATTCACATCCTGTTAGTCAAAAGAAAAATGATCAGAAATGGGGGGAAAAAAGATCAATGTGTCATTTGAACAGCTACATTTTAGTGCAATATAATCTCGACTCACAGTGCCGGTCTCCCTGCTGGTGCATGAACCCTCTGAAAGTTAAGCAGCACTTGTTAACGTCACTCCTATTTTTGTCGCTCATCCATCCACAAACTATAATACTCCCTCATTCTCTGAGAGGAAAGTAGCCCCATTTGTCAGCACCGTCACCGCTGTGTTTTCTCATTTGTCTGTCAGTGATTCGGCTCAGTGAGTTAACGGCAACCTAATTCCTGCCGTTCATTCATTCGCCGTTCACTCTCGCTCGGGTGTCGGAGACTCGCTATAGGGCAGTGATTTAGTGCTCGGAAACTTAACTACACCAAGTGGAAACTCACAGAGGGAAGGAAAGGCTTTCCCTCCTCGTGTGATGATTGATAAATGATAGTCAGGGGGCCTCCGAGCCTCCACTGCCCCTCTGTAAACCGGTTACGTAGCGAGGAGGGACTCACGACTAAATCCTTCCACTGATGTGTCTCAGTCTGCTCTCTCTCTCTGTCTTTTTTTTTCTCCCTCTTTCCTTTTCCCTTTAACAGTGAAGCCACTGTCCGCTCTCCTAATCTGCGATGACTGAAGCTTTTCTGTTCGACGGCGGGTCTTTTTCTGGCCGACACATTAGTTTGATGGATTGTTAGAAAATAGTCGTGACCACACGCTGCAATTTCAGACCAATTTAGGCCACCTTAAATTTACATCAGTTTCAATTGGACAGAGACTGAATCCATTTCAAATTGCACTTACAAAAACCATTTTCATTTTGGTAGGACATTTGTAAGTTTTGGCATGCATATCCTCAACTGGGTTTTCTGACAGGTCTAGTGCTATTACAGGTTTTCTCAAGGATATCTGCCAGTTTGCAATTGGATGGACGAGCACGACTGGGACAATTCTGGGACATTTTTAGTCACGATGCTGCATGCACTGATGGGTATTTGCTTTAAAAAGCAAAATTAAAGGAATATAAAAATCTTTAGTTATTAAATATTCATTTTCCCAAATGAGCCAGCCACTTCAGGAGCACAGACAAAAACAGAAATACAGAAATCTCTTGTGAAATAAACAAATGTGTTCTCACGTCAGATGAAAATTCACAGTTCCCATTGTAAGAAGCGTATAGAGAAGATAACAAATATTTTTAGGACATGCATGTAATTGTTGCAGGGGTCAGGAGGGTCATGTCCCTGAACTAAAACATCCTACTTACATTCTGTAAGTTCTGTATCCTTTATGTGCCATGCACAAATCTCTGTTTAGACTGCAGTATCAGTGATGCACATGTTGAATATAAACCGGTGTTTCTGCTGCCACAGGACAACGTACGAGGTGATTTACACCAGCGTTATCGCTGAAATAGCGTTGGTGCAATGTAATCATCAACAAATCAATGTGTTTATAATTCAGTTTAATTCACTTCAATGAGGCTTTACTGACATGACCATAATAAAGCACATAGTACAAAATTAAACACAAGAAAATAGCAATAAAACACAACGTGTAAAGTCTAAGCAAGATCACAAAACTTGACATAACTGATAGATATCAGCAACAATACGGACATAATAATAATAACCTTAAACAGAGCCATTGTTAGCACACTGTTCACCGTTATTTGCATCAGAGATGAAACCAGTGATATCACTGATGACTATTTAATGATCACCACGCCCGCTGATCTTCACCTTCAGCCAGCCTGTTTGCACCGTGCACAGCTGCTCAAACATGAACTAAAACAGAAGGTGCACACGAAGATGCACCACCTTGCACTACCTTGCTTAATTTAAATTTCAGAGTGAAAAACTGAGGGTGCTCTTCTGCACCTATACACCTTCATAGCCTCTTAAATTGTGATGAAAACCACGACTGTTTGACAGATAATCTGTTGGGACCCAGGACACTTATAGTAGCTTGAAACCAGGACGGTCCTGGTCACAACTCCCACCACCACCAAACCCCACGACCAATTTGCGCCATTTGTGCTTTATTTGCTTTATTTTAATGTGCTGATGGATCTTCATTACCTTAACCTTAAATAACTGTAAATATTTCCATACAATATACTGTTTTTCCCCCCCCCCTCTTAACCGGGTTGGTTTCTCTGGTTACTCAAAACATAATCTTTTTATTTCCAGGATCATTTTGTCAGAGCACACTGGATTTCTAGCAGGATGCGTGTCAAGTCAGACCCAAACTCTCTGAGCCAATATAATCTAAAAACAAAAACAAAAAAAAGCGTATATAATACCTTTAATGCAGAATAATATTTGGTATCAGTCTTGTGATGAATGCACCTTGAAGCATTTTGACAACAAATTAGATTTGGTTGGATTGAAATGTCAAGATATTCAACCCACTCACCAGTCAGAGCAGAATATTATGATATTGCAAAACTGTGAATTATATCAGTGAATATGTTTTTAAACATTTGAGTGACATTATGTTTTATTAATAATTTATTCCTGTGATATTTGCACACGTTTCCACAGTGTAGTTGTTTGGCAATTAAAACTACATGGTTAAGGTCAGGTCATGTTTTAAAAAAAGCAAACATAATTGTTTTTGATCATCTTCCTAAACTGTAAAAAGTGTTTTGCATTAGTAGTCGAAGTAATGTGATGTTCTGAGTGCAGCTTTCTGTTTTAGTGATGTCAGTCTTCTTTTGTGGATTATAATGACTTTAAATTACACCCTGTTCCCTTAACCTGCTGAGGCTAATGTTAGCCATTATAGTAATTATATTTAACAAAACAACACACTAAGGTTACTAAGTGATAGTAATTTTTTTAAGTTGTGTACATAAATCCAAGATGAACTTAACTCCTGAGGAAACTGGGCTGAGATGTACTTTTTCAGGTTGGTTTAAAACTCATCTGGGATTTTTCTTGAACGCACTTGAACTTGAACTTTTGCCGTCCCCATCCTCGATTAAAAACTGTTGACGTCTCCTGGATCAAAGTCACTGAATAGCTTTACTCAAGTCTAGTTGTTCTGAGCAGCTCCCAAAAGTGCCATAAACATATTTGGTCATTGGTCAGAGGTCGGGGAGCGGCTCGTGTTCACCACGTAATGACTACATCAGTGTAATATAATCGTGTTCAATTCAACATGATGTTCTTAAGTTATTGCTAATTATCCATTGCAGTTCTTGTCACTTTCTCCGCTGCCCATTTATAACATTCTTTGTCCCCCGCTGATTTTGATCTCGAGCCATAACTGCTGCCGCACGATAAGACCCGACAACTCATCCACCCGTTTTTAATTCCCCTTCGTGTTTGACAAAGAAAGACAACACCGTACGATGTGGATATGACCCGGGGACTGCTACAAGTGTCTCTGATTAAATGTGCACTTGTCGTCCTTGCTGTCAACAAGCACGGTTGGCATCATCTGCTGTGATCCAGCTCATGCGAGGCTATAACGGAAGAGCGACACAAGCTGTGTTCAAAGGAACATACCTCCATCTTGGATATCAAACATTTGGCAGTGGACCCAGTGTGAGTAACTCAATGAGCAATCGGCGGTGCAAGGATAAAAGCTGACCCCACTAGTAACATTGCTAATCTCTAAAAAAAGCTGGTTATCCTGAGCTCCTTTTCAGTCCAAATAGACCGATGTACTTTTTAAAGATCCGTAAGATCTTTAAGTCAAACTAAAATCTCAACTGTCATTGCTTTATGAGAAGGGAAATATAAACTGTAATAACACTATATGTATATTTTCCATTTTTGAAAAGTGGATATGTTTGGACATTTGTCCAGCGTCTAAGGTTCGAGCCTGTGAGTGGGTGTTTCCCATGGCAACAGCTGACTGTCATCTGAGAGCAGCCGTTGTTAGGAGATGCGCTTTGAACTCGTAGTCTGCAAATGTTGATACAAGATGTTTTTTTCCTCTTTTTTTTTTTGAACAAGCAGACATATCTGTTAACAAGTATTCACAATTTAAGACACCTGACCCTTTAAACAGGAGCTCTTGCTGGCATTAGCTGTCTGTCTCTCTTTCATGGGTCAGGTTGTGATGATGAGAAATGACCAGAAGATAATGATGAAGTAATGAGGGACTACTGACTAACTGTGCTTTATTATATATGACTTCACTTTAGGGGGCCATAAAAAGAGTAAGTAATGTTTAAGTAATTAGTAATGAATAAATCTTCACTAGTGCTTTTGCTGTTCACTGGCTCAGGGTTAATCAGAAACCATCCATAAAGTGGTCAGTATGATCAATTCACAGATGTTCATGAACTAATCATTACATCATGAGTCATTAATATAAGATCTCTCTTACAGCAACGCAAAAGATAAGATAATCCCGAAGGAAATTCTTGTGCCAGGTTGCTCCAAAATTACAGGAACATAAGAACAGCAACAGTAGAGCATCAAATAAGTGACATATGAATATTAAAATATAAAGTGTGTACGGAGTAAATGCAAAGAAACAGAGTCTAGTAGAAAACAATAGAAGTAAGATAAGCACACAGTAAGCTAAAATAGGAAAAGCAGTAATGGCAGTTACATTGAAAGTAATGATATGCAAAGGTAATAAAAATAAAAGTATTATTGCACCTGATGATGAACGTAAAGATAGCAGATGAAATTGAACAGAATAATGAAAAGTAATATTTATAGTGAAAGTAATATTGTACAGTGCATTAAAACATGACATTAAATGTAATAGAAGAAAATAATATTGCACATACAGCCCCTGACAATGAATATTACACAGGATAATGAACATAATATAGCCCATGATATTGAAAAGTAATATTGCACATGGTAATATTACATATTCTCTCACAGCAGTACACACTCTCTGAAACATATAAAGAGGCTGACACCTACACATGAAACACACATAATATCATATAACATGTAGAATGTGCTCATAATAATAATATCTCCCATGTTTCATTGATCACAGTTTAGGGGATTGATTAAATTCAAGTCTTGTTTGCTTCTTTTTTTGTGTGTTTTCATGCGGTCATGCTGAAAAAGAAAAGTAACAGTAAAGTTTGTAACTAAACTGCTTTTAAGACTTCGGAAACTGAAATTGTTCTTCCTTTTTTTAAGTGTTTAGTGTTTTTGTGCTCCAGGGATTCCCTGTCTCCTACATGCAGCCAACAGATTTTAAACATCTCAGCCTGAGAAACAGGTCTTTTGCACTTTTTTTTCGCTGATCTCCATTGGTCTCCCTGTGGCTGTTTCCATCGTTTCCCTCCAGCTAATGTTTTGTCATCTGAAGCTGTGATATTATGTGAATTAGCCTGTGGCGGAGGCTGCCTTGTGGTAGCAATTCATCACCTGTTTGGCAGAGGTGAGTGCATGAGCGACTGAGTGAGCGGTTACTGGTATGACGTGCGGAGCGAGCATCTGGTGTAGGGGGTTAATTGAGGGCGATTAAGGTGATTAATAGCTTTGTTTGAAGTGAAAACACAAGACAGACTAGCTTGTGTTACAGAGCAAATGTTTTGGGGAAAAAATCCATCAGTGGCTTGAGTGCAGAATGGCTGCTGAAGGTAGCAGTCAGGTGTGTGTTAGAGAGAGAGAGAGTGTGTGTGTGTAGCAGCACTAGGAACATTTAGGCTCTCAGCTTAATGGCAATACGAAAAAACAGACGTGTGTGT
>JAJHUR010090767.1:7718-39617 GCA_027495735.1 Lutjanus campechanus
CTCTTAACTGTTTTCTCTTTACTGTATACATTACTTCCAGCTGTGCGAGACATCAGCATTGACTCCACAATAGAACAACATCATCCAGGTATAATTGAGTCTATGCTGATAAATGTACTTTTGTCATAATTAGCATATTAGCAACAGATTCTTATGCCCAAAAACATGTTTTGTGAGGTCACAATGACCTCGACCTTTGACCACCAAAATCCAGTTAGTTCATCCTTGAGTCCAAGTGGACATTTGTACAAAGCCTGAACGAATTCTGTCAAAGTGTTTCTGAGATCTTCAGTGTTCTATTCACGAGAACAGGACGGAGCACACAAAGAATAAACAAGGTAAGTGAACAAGGTGTCATCGATGACTTCTAGGTGACCCAGGCTGGGAGTCGAATTCCACCCTCCCACACGAGAGTCCTGTGCCTTTCACCCATTCACCCAATATATTGATCTCTGCTGAAAGACTTTGTCAGTCTTTATAGGTAAACTAAGAGGGAGGGGTGTGGATAGCTGAATAGCTGTCTTGTGCCTGTCATTACTAGGTGCATATAGACAGTCCATAATAAAATTATTGGTCAGTGATACAGGATTGCGATACAAAGAGTACCTGCAAACTGGAATCATATGTAAGTATAAATACAGTAAAGTGCCAAATGCAAATGATGTGCAGACAAAAGTCTTCTCCAGCTTATTCAGTTATAAGGGATACCACAAAAATAAAGACAATGCAGGGTTCAATGTTAACCATGGCCTACTGGCCAATGGCCACAAAATGTTTCTCTGTGGTCAGCAAATATTTCATGCAGGTGCCCCCCTGTGGCCACCAAGTGTTTAGTCAAAATTCTACGAAAACATCAAACAGTACTCAAACTAATTATGTGATCCTTACAAAAGAACCAGAAAATGGTGAACTATGACAAAAACAGCAATGAAAATGTGAAGAGTGAAAGGAAGCAGGAGTTGAAGTGGCTGTAATGTTCTGTGATGTGTGCTGCCTGTTTCCGAAACTAGTCGAGAAGTCTGGCTCAATTTTCACTGGAAACGACGACTTCAGAAAACACCACATCACACCGTATGAGAAAAATGGACAACAATTTAGGGGCTTGATGGCCTCTAGGGCCGGTGCTTAAAAATATCCCTGACTTTGGTGCTCCGATGACATTTTACTGCTGCATTAATTTGGTCTTGATTATAATGTGAACTCTAATTAAAAACAAAAACACTTTTAAATCACTCACTTTGCTCTGTTTTATAATGACTGCTGCAAATAGAACCTGCTGACATCGAGACATTTGTGGTAAATGATCAGTGCCAATAATCCGATTACCCTTCACCACACTGATCACAAATATTTTAAAAGGATTTTTCAAGCTATTGTGGGCATGTATATATGTGTATATAAGCATATCATGCAGGCAGAAGACTGACAGACTGAACCGATTCTTGAGGAGAAAAAAACTCATATTTACAGATGGGTCATAATCATACACATGAATGCTCAGTCATCACAGCGGGGGATAATCAAATTTATAATTATAGTCTTTTACCACTAGGTGTCTGAAGTTTGTGGGTGGTCATCTAGTGGTAAATACTACAAAGAGGACAACCAGACTGCAAACAGGGAGCCCAAATGGTGGATGTGAGCTGACTGTGAAGCTTTGTTGTTCGCCAGCTCCCACATGCATTTTTATTTCTATTAATTGCTGCAACGTTTTCATCTTCTTCTTCTTCTTCTTTTTTGGCATTTTCCTCACCTATAACTCATATCGCATCCCAGCTGTCAGAGGACGGAGAATCTCTCATTGAGTTCTTTCTCCCGAGGTTTCTTCTTTCTTCTTCAGTGGTTATCTTTGTACAGAGCTTTCCTTGTCTTCTGAAAGCGCTCGGACTGTTTCGGGAGCAGTTGCTGTTGTGAGCCTGTAAAATCCATCGAGACATTTTATGTGATATTGGGTCTTACAAATAAACTTGACTTGACTTGACTTCACAAGGCTTTTCCTCTGGGTGCTCCAGTTTCCTCCCGCAGTCCAAAGACGTGCAGGCCGGGCTGACTGCAGCCTCTGACTTTTCCACATGTGTGAATGCGAGTGTGAAAGTGTGTTAGCCTGTGATAGACTGCTGACGTGTCCCGGGTGTTTCCCTGCCCGGCTGCCCGATGCAAGCAGCCTCATTTTGAGCCTGAATAGACGGAAATAGCAGGTATAGACAATGGATGGATGGATGGACAAATGGGGGGTATGACACTAATCGCTGCTGTCCTCCCACTGTTCAGAACCTGCAGAGACTGAAATCAGCCATGTTTCATGTAGCAGATGGCCAGACATAATGAATGAAGAATCTGTGAGCTGGAAAGCAAACAGATTCATTTGGTATACAATGAAATGACTAAACAAATCCAACTCAGCGACTCAGTGGCTTGGTTCATCAGACAGGCTTCACGGGCATCATAATTTTGACTAACATACCTGAGTGTTGTCTTGTCACATAATTTACACAGCAGATTTGTCAGGCTACATGCAGCAGCCAGCGTGAACACACAGCACCACTTTTGTTTTGTTGTAATCACAAGTCAAACTCGTTTACTGTATTCTTTCCTGAGCATTTTTAGAATCAGGTTATTTACTGTGAGTTCTCCACACAAAACACCGTTTCCCAGATATCAGCCTATCAACCCAGACTTCTTCTTCTTCTTTGAGTGAATGAAACTATATATTCATGCACTGGGGCCTCATTTTTAAAACATATTATTAGGTTTATACTTGAACTTAGTCTTAGATCATTTCTGATGGTGTGCATTTGATTCATAAAAGATTTGGATGTACAAAACCTTGCTTAAGCAGGTTCTAATGCTGCCTACAAATGGGGTCGTGTTTACTGTGT
Organism: Lutjanus campechanus; assembly: GCA_027495735.1. Taxonomy (NCBI): domain Eukaryota; kingdom Metazoa; phylum Chordata; class Actinopteri; order Lutjaniformes; family Lutjanidae; genus Lutjanus; species Lutjanus campechanus. The sequence continues at coordinate 10,598 of JAJHUR010090767.1, forward strand.
TTACCAGAAGAGTCCATATGAATGCTTCTGCCTCATGTTGTGTTTGCAACATCTTTAATTGGAAATTTTCTGAGAGCTCAGAGTTCACAAGTTGTAAGTTGCTGTATTTTACGTGCCAAGAGTAAGTATGGGTTGACAATATTCGCTATGCTAAGACTACATTTAAACCTGGATACAGACTTAAAAAAAAAAGACATGTACATTGAAAAAGGTGTAACATATAGTACAGACAGGACTCTGGACGTTGAAGTGTTGAAGTCCTGCTTGTGCACACACACCATCCACTGCAATAATGTCCCTGTGATTCCAGCGTGGCTCATAAATGTACAGAAACATTGCCTGTGGACATAAGCCAGGCAGCGATTATGTTTGCCACCACAATGTAATTGGGGAAAACAATTTAGTAATATAGAAAAGTAATTTCTAGGAGACGGGGCTGGCATGCATACATGATCCTGTCTGTCTGACGTGACAGTGAGTTTGCGTTGCTTTACAGCTTTGAATACAGAATTAGTCCTTTCTAACTAATAAGCTGGCTCCATGTTTTTTATTCAATTTTCACAAGGCTCTTTCATATTTCGTCTAACCTTCAATGTAATCCTTGAATTCATTTCAAACATTGCCCTGCAAAACAATGTAAAGTAGTTCTTCTTAGAAACTTACGTAAATTTAAAGCAACTGCAAAGAACTTTTAGGATTTTAGAGGCCCCTGTGGACAGAGGTGGTTGTATTTCCAACATCATAACCACAAAATATAATATCAAAAGTAAGATTATAGAAATAAAAATCTCTTCTTGCTTCATTTTAACTGCACACTGCTCACTGTAACTTTGCCTGGGAAAATGTAAACACAGGCTCGTTTCATCTGATTTCAAGGAGAATCCGACCTGATGGCAGCCATTAAGAATAAATAGAAGCAGTTGATCTGCTTGTGGATGGTCTCGTTTGCTTATGTAGGTCATATAGAGGCATCAATAATAAATGGAGACGGTTACATAACCAGTTAAAAACTACTTGTAGTAGCTTTAAGGTATAAAGCTGAATCAACAACTGTTCAGTCACACTGACAGGTGTCAAGGTCAGAGATGTTTTCCATTTCCATTTGAGTTACATTTCAGTTTGAAAGATCAGTTCTTCTCTTGACCTGAAGTCCCTGTTACTGATCCATTTTGTGCAAAAGTTAGCACAAAGGCCTGAGACTGAATTCAGTACTTTATTGTAATTAGTTGTCATTATCATGAAAAGAAAGAACCCACATGTGTTGAAGACAAAAAGCAAACCATAAATCAGATTAGCAGTCTGCTACGATGCTGATGCTGATGTTTTACAGTGTATGCCTATCTGACTAATTTTTATAGCTTAATTCCAGCAATGTGTAGGGTTAGTTTTTCATTTACTGTAGTTACTCTGTTATTAATTTCACTAGTTTCTTTTTGTCATATTAATCACTTTAATTTATTTCACATTTTATTTCATGTTATAAGTTTAAATCCGCCCCTTTGCATGTTACTGTCAGCCTCAGTATCTTCCATGTTCATTGATGGTTTCCACTGTGTGTGTGTGTGTGTGTGTGTGTGTGCGTTTGTGTTTGTGTTTGTGTATGCATTTACAGAGATCAGACCAAGCGTGCACACAGAAGCTCTGCAAGCTGCAGGAGCTCCGCAGGAGCACAAGATGTGACGCTCATTTGATGAACATTCGGCATTAATTTGAAGTCTAATTAATGTGAAACGTTATGGAGAAGAAATTTCAAAGGTGGACGCCGCGGCTGTAGCATTGATGTCAGAGAAGTGAGCGTTTTGACGTCACATGTTTTCTTGATCTCTCGTGTAATATCATGGTCATTTTATGATTTATTACAGTATCCGCTCTACCTGATTCACCTACCATGAGCTATCATATATCAGTCGAAAAGCTCAGAATTGCATGAACAGCCAGAAAAAGGCAGATAAAACTGTAGCTAGTTAAAGCTAAAATAGAGAAGACTGGTCTTTGCACACTATACGTAAGGTTTAAAGACACTGAAAGTGGATTTATATCTTCAAATATTATCCTCTACATAAATGTAACTTATGAAAGGACGAGTCATTGTGCTGGTAGCAGAGGCCTGCCGTGAGCACAGGATCAGTCAGGATCAGGAGCTCTCTTTCTGATTCCTGAGGTGTAAAGCTACTCTAATAGCCACCATAACTACACCCGCATACTAAAGAGCCTCTTTTATTCATCCAAATTACTGTGCAGAGGAATCCAGAAATATCACTCACACTGCTCAAATTTGCAGTGAGTGATAAGCTAAATATGCCACCCAAAACATAACTGATTTATCAGTAATCCATTTAACGGGCCAGACAAGATCCAAGGTGGTAGTGGATGGCGTGACCAACAAGGCCTGATAAGAAATGAGAGCTCACTCTCAACCTTTATCCTCTTCAGAAAAATCCAAATATGCAGACTTGGTGGATTTAAATTTTTCTGGCAATTTAAATGGGAGGTTCTCACATTCAACCCAAGTTCTATTTCTATTGGGCAAATAAAGCAAAGCCCTGGACTTGTATTATTATAAGGTAAAAAAACAAAACAAAACAAAAACTCTTGGATTTAGCAGAATTCTACTTATTTCGGGAGATGAGCCAGTTTGAAGACATGTAAACGACTGCCTTCCTAAATCTTTTGCATGCTCATCAATTAAATGTTTTCCTTTATAAATGACCTTATCATTATGAAGCTTTAAAAGACTGAATTACAGTATAGTGATCTCAGTGCATTGGTGGCGAATCTGTTGCAGCTGCAGCAGTGAAATATGCATCATGCAATCATGATGAAGTTGCATTTTAGTTGCTGCCATTATAGGTCTTGGATTAATTTGAAAGACACTATATTTTCCTGTGTTATAGCTCTTTTGTGCGCTGCAGCTTGAAGTGTTTTGAGTTTATAGGGGGCTTTGTTCAAGGCTTAATGGATCCCTGTGAATCAGGGGGCTGTATCTCGCCTTGCCTAACATTAAGTATCAAAATGTATGTGGTCAGGAATTATGGGGCCACAAACTTTTACTGGTTCCAAATTCTAATTTTCAATATATTTCTCTCTTGTCATTTTTTAAACTGTTATTGTTTCAGTTGTATTATCACCAGCTTATCCTTGCTTAATTTATTAATGCAATGTGTTCCCTTTACTACGCTATGCGGGCTTGCTGGTGCACTTCTGTTTATTAATGTATAAATGCTCTGTTGTTTGCACACTGTGTTTTGTGACTGCAGACTCCTGTCATGATCCAGCGTGGAATCATTAAATAGAATAATATGAAATTGTAAACACAATTTGCAAAAAAAACCAAAAAAAAAACAAAAACCAAAACCTAACAACAACAACAACAAAAAACAACAAGACGTATAATTTCCCAGCAGCGCGGTCGTGTTATTTAAAAGAGCGAGTGAAACTGACACTTGGAAATTTCAAAAAGCACGGCTCCCATATGTAGCTCCAGCTTTGAAAACAGCACAGTTTAGAGTATTATTTACAGGTCATGAAGCCTGAACACTGAGCATGAATAATAACAACCAACACCATCTGGGGAACTTCAAAGATTCACATTAGCCAGTAATGAACATTAGTGTTATAAAGAGGGTCACTGAGCAAATCTAACTCACACAGAGTGTTCCTTCATTCGACGCACCCTTCGAGAAAGCAGCAAATGCTGCAATAAACCAGTGAGTGAGTATCGGCTTTATAGCATGTGGATGAAACCACATCCATTATGAACACTGTGGCTGTGGCTCCCTGCCCTGATCTTAAACTGCTGCGACTAGAAATCCAGACAAATGTTTAAAAGGTCCTCACTACACAGGCATAATTCTGTCTGGACCAAAACAAAGCTGTCATAGTATGCAGACACTCGTCCTTTGTTTTTATTTAACTCTGCAGAAAATTATATATAAGTATGCTTATAGTTCAATGTATATAAAGTTTAGGACACTGAATTTCAATGCAAAGCTTTTACAAATAGCTACTTTCTTATTTGTCAAGAAAATTTGCAAATTCTATGTAGGTAAACAGATTTGAAAATGACACTTGTGGGAGGGCTGGCACAGGAGTCTGACTGGTCACATCTCGTGCCCGCTCTATTAGTGTAAGAAGGTTATACGTATTTGACTTGTTAGCATCAGAACCTCTGAATGAAGAGACCATCAAATGACCACAAAGTGACACAAAACAAACACAAAATGATGAAAAACAAGAACAAAATGACCACAAAACGATGCAACTACAGAATGACACAGAACAACTCCAAACAGATGCACAGTGATGCAAAACAACTACAAAATGACACAAAACATCCTCAAACACATGTAAAATAATGCAAAAAGAATACAAAATGACCAAAAGAGATGCAAAATGATGCAAAGCAACTACAAAATCTCACAAAATGACCACAAACCAACCACAAAGAGATGCAAAATGATGCAAAGCAACTACAAAATCTCACAAAATGACCACAAACCAACCACAAAGACACACAAAATGATGCAAAAAACAACAAAAAGACACAAAATGACCCCAAAACAACCACAAAGAGATGCGACACAACTACAAAATGGCCACAAAGTGAAAAAAACAACAACTACAAAGAGATACATGATGATGCAAAACAACTACAAAATAGCCACAAAGTAAAACAAGACAAGAAGAGATGTGATGACTACAAAAAGAGACAAAATGACTGCCAAGGATGTGCATGTCTCTTTCCATCCGGGCGTCTCGCTCCCTCATCTGTCCATGGCTGCGGGATATTTGGAGTTATGAATAGCAGGTATTTATTGATATTACATATTAGAATTTAAAATTGCATTAATCTATTACACTGAATTTTGATTTATTAATGCCAAGAACCAGAATATGAGTCTCAACACATTTTTTACTAGTTTTCCAAATGTGTTCCCCGTCCTCAAAATCTCCCACTTTCACTATCAAAGCTAAATGATGGCATTTTTATGATATATGTCGTTTCTGAACGCTGACACATGCCTGCTCTGATGGTGTATTGTTTCAGATCAAGGAGCTGCACATCTAGACGAGGTGAGAGAAAGAAAAGAGTCTGTTTGTTGAATACCGAGCAGCGTATTTGGACATAATTTATCCTACTGCATCTCAGAACGTTTTTTCCTTGAGCTTGTTTGGTATCATAACTCTGACAGAAGCCTCTTGTGCAGCAGCAGATGTGTGAAAATAGTCTCCATGTCGTGAGAGCCGAGCGAGGACAAGAACAAACTGGAATGTTTCTAATATGTCGCGTTTGCTTTTCTCTCCTCTCGCTGAGTGCTCTGCAACAACTCAAAACAATGCATTATTTATGTGCATGTGATTTTTTTCCTCCCTCTGTCTCTCGATGAAGAAATACGACTTTATGTACAAATGCTTGGGGGTAGTGCCATGTCTTTTAACACTTCTTCTTCACACATGCAAATGGTGGAAATGTAACTGAAAGTACAGCTGTAGGTTTAGAAATAATGTTGAAAAATGCAACAAAAAATTCTATATCCTGCAAAACTACACATTTGCCTTGTGGCTATTTTCCAAAGAGGGAAGCATCTCTGTACAGTAAAGTGTATCTTAAGATTCTCTGCTTCCTTTGCTCGACTGTTGCTTCAATAAGAAACTGGTGATCCGGGACATCAAGTCTCACATCATCTGGGCGGAGATGAGCTTCAGCAAAACAAGCTCTCTCTCTGATTTCATCCATCATCCAATCCATGCTTTGACTGCAACCTGAAGGACGTAGCATCCATCCTAATGATTAGTTTGGTGTTAGACTCGTATTTGGTGGCAGTGAGGAAATCAGGGCGGCCAAGCCACAAGGATTCGTCTGCAAAATCCGGCCGTCTACTGTTGAGGGCTCTCAGAGGAAGATCGAACGTGATGACAAGGACAAGATAAAGTTGCATTTTGTGTTAATTGTGTGATCACTTGTGGAATAGAGGCCCTCCGGGGCAAACAGTTCAGCCTTCCTGCTGGAGAGGAACCTTGTGCAGAAGGTATCAATTCTCAAGCTATTCATTTGGCATTGATTCCTTCAAGAAACTAACTATATATGTTATGAGTTTTTATTTATTTTCCGATCTTTTTTTTTTTTATCTCCAAAAATAACACATTATAATAACCATAATAGTATATTTGTTAATGATCACAAAATGATGTGTAAACCTTTAAGAAACGATTATATAGAGAGATGGACCATATATTTCTAACACTTTGTTAACTGCTTAATATAATTTGTTTGTAAACTGTCTAAAAACATTATACATATTTGACTGGCTAACTTACAACTAATTATTAGAATACCTTACGTACCTGCATACAGTACGTTACACACTGAACTTCACTAAGTATTTTTTGTGTCTTTATTTTCTATCTGGACTTACATATTTATTATTTTTTATATACAGTGACATGTTGTAAATGGGGGTGGCACGATGGTGCAGTGGTTTGCACTGCTGCTGCACAGCAAGAAGATCCTGAGTTTGAATCCTGGGGTTGGCAGGACCTTTCTGTGTGGAGTTTGCATTTTCTCCTTGCCTCTGCGTGGGGTTCTCTCTGGGTACTCCGGCTTCCTCCCACAGTCCAAAGACATGCAGCATAATAGGTTAATTGATGACTCTAAATTGCCTGTAGGTGTGAATGTGAGAGTGAGTGGTTGTCTGTCTCTATGTGTCCGCCCTGTGATGAACTGGCGACTTGTCCAGGGTGTACCCGGATGTTTATCGTTCTTTGTAAATTGTTAATACTGTGTAGTGCATCTATAAACATCATTTGGATTGGTATCATATTAAATTTAAAAAGTTTGCCCATCACTAGTGGACAGTATGATATTCAGCTAAATGCTCTGAACCTCTGCTGTGCTGCAGTATTCATATGATGCTATCCAGATGGACAGAAAGCAGCAGTTTCACTGACAACTGGTTCAGGAGAACGTGCAAGCAGCAGCGCAAGAGTTACACACCACTAAGATGGTGGGGATAAAGCAGCAAGGTGCACAAACAGGATGGGAACAGTTGATGGACCATAATATCTCTTGTTCTTAGCCCTGATAGGCCAGGCCTCATTGTGTCAAGTTCATGATTCTGTCAGTTAATACTGTCTTCCTCTCTGCCTCTCCAACTTCTTCTGCTGAGCGACTATTATGCCCTCTGTGCCTCAGAAGAGAAAGACTGTAAGACATCTTAAGCTCTAAGCGCTGGGAGGAGAGAGTCATCACTGGTGTGACAGCCAGGTGCTGAAGGCGAGATACTCCAACCGGCTTGGCATGACTCCACTTTCATCAGAGCAGGGGAGAAGCCACAGCCGAGAGGGTCAGCCGAGCGGTTTAAGACAGACAGTTCAAAGCGTAGCAGTATTTTCAGCTCAAATTCACATTACTGTGACCATGCTCAGTGCAAACAATGTGCTGCTGCTGTCTAAAATATCAGCACAGGTACTTAAAGTGAGCTGACTGTGTCCTGGGAGACGCAGCCAGCAGAGGAGGCCTGATGATGAGAAGATGACAGAGTATCAGGGCTTGACGGCACAGCTAGGAGTGATGTACACAGTATGTACTCATCAAGGAAGGTCACACAGTTGTCTTTCCACAAACCCAGCAGTCTCCTGACAGGCCTGGATTAACCGAGCAGGCATGCAGGACACTTCTCCCTGGGGAGGTGGACCTCCAGCAGGGAGGTGGGTGCGCAGGGCAGTGGCCCAGGGATCTGTAGCGGGATCATTTGTGAAAGTCTCCTGGGGCATCACAGATGTGCACATACTGCAGCACAGGCTGCAGGCAGGGTCCTATGATAGCTGTGGATTAAGAGGAGTTATCCATAGATTATACATGTTGCCTGGACACATTCCAAGGCCTGATCATTCCTCTTGTTGTATAGCACAGAGTGGCTGATTTAAAAAGAGCTGATAACACTCATCCTCAGATAACATCACTGATTATCTACTTAACTGGGTGAGCAAATGTTGCACAACCAGTGCATATAAAAAAATACACAAATGGTATATCAAAATAAATAATAACAATAAATAATTTAGCATTTGAAACCTTTTGCAAGAAAAAAAATGTCACCATATGACTTTTTTGTGATATACAGATTTGTTTTACTTTTATACTTTTATTAGACAGCTGTAGTCATTAGTTAGGCTACAAATGAAGATTTTTCATACATGAAATGATGAGTTTACATACTATGGTGCGTATTTATGACAATTATATCACATACCTTGAAAATGTTCACAGAGCTCACAGAAAAGGAGCACATATGCACGTTGATCCATAGAATGACTGAAATGCCCACAAGTGGATGGCAGGTCAGAAATAGAGTCTATACTGCTACATGACAGAGTGAGGTCAAGGAAGGCCAGAAAAATGAAAGCTTGGTGGATCAAAGCACAATATAATACAATGCAACACAGCACAGTACAGTGCAATCCAATGTTATTAGATCCCGGTATGACATCTCTCCCTCCAAATATGATCAATAATAGCATCCCCAGATCTTAAGAAATGTGGGGTGGGTGTTTGACAGAGTATACTGAATTTCCTCAAGATATAGACAAGAAACCATGTTACCATTGTTTGTTTAGCCCTTTTTAAAACAGGGATGGGAGAGACAGATTTCCACTCTCTCAGGATAACCCTTTTCGGTATGACCATAGCTTATATTTACATTTTTTGATCAAAATTATGGCCAAGAAGTCCCTTGATATTGGTACAGACATGTCCCGACTGTCCTCACCCAATTCTACACTCTTGATTGGTTGTGTAATTGGACATATATTAGTAAACTAATAAGTTTTAAAAAAAAATCTAACATGGTTTTAAAAACATTTTGGTATTTGACAAGAAAGAAGTACTACAGATTTTTTATCACTGACCATTAATCTTCCACTGTACTCAAAACCCTTTTCCTCATAAAATATATCTTATGTATATGTGATCTTGGCTTCCAGCCCTGATATGATGCATGGGTGGACAGGAAGACACATTCAGCAGCAAATGTTGTGAAAACAGGAAAGTCCAACTTCTCTTCTTGAACCACTCATCTTTACTGCTGCATGCTGCCAATGCTACTGGCACCTCGATCTCTGCAGCCTGTGTGTCTTTACAATAAAAGACAAGGATCCTCTCAAACCTCCTGCTCGGCTTAAAGCAAAACAACAGTCCTCAGAGATGCCCGCTAAAATGAAGCCTGCTAGTAAATACATGTTAGTATCGCAGTTTGTCCTTGAGAGTCGGATGTTCATGGGATTCGTAGGAACAATGGCAGATGCTACTGACAGAGGCAGGCTGTTTTACATGACTAAGGTCAGATTCTCTTTCAGTGCTTTTATAAGTTAGGCTGAAAGACTGTAAGGATTCATGCAAACATCTCCAAAGGCAGACGCACTGAGCTCTGAGTATTCAGACTGTGGCATATCGGGAGGTTTTTGGCCTCATTCTCTTCATACTTTGACTATGAAATGAGACAATGACTGTGATGTTAAGAGTTCACATTGTCAGCTTAGAGCGCTGGAGGGGATTTTAAACCAAATCAAATAAACTGTTAAAGAGCCACAGACCCTTTTGTACTTCTGCCAAAAGTATTTCAACAGATTAAGATTTGATCCTGTTATCTGTCGCCCTTTTCTTATCAATTGTTGTTGCAAACTGTTGGATAGTAAGGATGGAAAATTGCCAGAATAACAAAACAGTCACACATCAGATGAATTTCAATAGTACTTGTGCCTCCAAACAACACAGTCAAACCTGTAGGAAAGCCAGAAAGCTGTGTTTGCTACAGGATGTGATCAGTGTTGAAAACAAGTCAGCGAGGGAGCTTAAGAATTACGCCACACTTTTAGATTTGTGAAACGCAGTTAAGTTAAATATCAGACACTGTGGTGATATTTGTCATCAAAAGATAGAAGTTTAGCTTTAAAATACATTCTGAGCTACACACGATTATCCACACAATAATCCATCTGGGGTGCCAACTCTGTCTGTCTCTGTCTGTCTTTTTTTGTTTGACTAATTTAGCCAAGTCACTGTGAGCCACAGAGACAGCAGGTTGAGTAAGGCGGAGGCTGAGGTGAATGACAAAAGGGATTTCTACCAAACAGAAAACAAAACAACCGCTACACTAATCTGTTCGGATGCTCTGTGCAACACCAGGGTATTATCCTATACCTAATGGTTGTTGGTGTGTGTGTGCGTGTTCGCCATAAGTCTGTCTGTCAAATGTGATTTGGTCTTGTTTTGACAAAACCTAGAGGGGCAATCTGTGAGAATTGATAGTAATGATACTGTAGATTTTAACTCATACATAATATCTCAGGTGGCCGTATTTTGAATGAAAGGAGCATAAATATTTATTTCACTCATGACTAAAAACACCATCTCCATCATTTAAAGGTACTGTGAGTACATTTGATGTGTTTATAGTATCTTTCATATCATTTTGTTTTGAGAAAAACATGACAATTCCTTGCTGTTTGAAGCAGTGTATTTTTTGATACTGTCACTAGGGGGTGCCAGAGTCAGAAATTTTAGAATTTCACATATGAGGGCTTTGAAGAGTTTATATGAGATAATGCACTCAGACATTGCTTTGAGCTCCTCTGAGAACCGCATTGAATGAATGAATGCGAGCTTTATGCTGTGGATTGAAGGTAAAGGTTTTTAAATCAAATATGATACCTCAGATAGCCTCATTTCTCTTCTCTTCTCTTCTCTTCTCTTCTCTTCTCTTCTCTTCTCTATTTTTGTATTTACTTGCCTCATGTGGAGGCACTACAACTAGAGGAAAAAAACTGTCAGTATTTGAAACCCTCAGGAGTACGTTTTAATGTGATTATAGAATATTTTAAATCATTCAGATGATATAATTTTTTTTGTGTGTGTGTGTTTTTGTAATATTTCCACTAGGGGCACCAGAGCCTGAATTTCAAATTCTACTCAGTAGATGTGCACAGAGACATCATTATTTGCATCTGTATCTGTATCTGTATCTGTTTAACCTACAAAATGATCTGTCTATGTATCAAATAGAGGACCAGAAGTCATGTTAAATCAGACAAATGTTGTATTTTCTAAACTAATGTTCATGGCAATGCAATTGTGTATTGGTATATCATTAATTATTATTAAATATATTTATACAGTTCTTGAGGCAGGATTTCTTATTTATATTGCAACCAGCCACTAGGGGGCAATAAATGTGCTTTGGCTTCACTTTTGTGTTGTGCTCTCATGTTGTCCATTTCTATATATATCAAGTGTGTGGACCAAAGAGGTGGACTGACTGACAAAAGCTACAAGAACAACACAAGTCTGTAATAGCAGAGCGACAAGACAGAAAAATAGCAACATTACAATCACAAGTCACACATTTCTTTCTTTTTTTTTTTCTCTTTTCCTGCAATGCCTTGCTGTTAAATCGAGCTGTCACACACGGACATTTCCCAGTACAACCAGTCTCAGTCTTAATAACTATGGAGGAGTAAGTTCAAGGCTATGAATAGCCTTGAGCAAGGAACTTAATGAGTGAGGGGCAGTGCTACTTATTCACTTCCCCAGAAGTGATTACAATGGATTAAGACTGAAGGTTTGAGATGTTTCTCTAACCTTGGGCCATTGTAATCGCATGTATGAAGCTCCTGCTGCGACAAATGCACATGCTCAGTACACTGTATGATGCACAGTATACACAAATGACAGTAAACCACCATGCATGCAGACACTAGCAATTGTCCCTTCACATATATTCACTTTCTCATGTTGAGACAGAATCTAAATCATCAGGTTGCATCTTGTTTCTGCAGCGCGAATGTCTTCTGTGGCTTTTAGCAAAACAGGAAGCGAGAGTGTCACTTACTGGGCATCAGGTGGGTTGAAAGCTTGCGCTGATGTTGATGGCTCAAAGTGATGGATATGACAGACAGTTTCATTTTGTTTCACCTGCATTAATGTGAAAGGTATGACTGCAGTTCATACAGCGACTCAGACTCTGATCCATTAGAGGCAAATCAGGACGCATTAGACCCTTAGATGAAATGTGTTCCCCACTCAGTTTTAAATTGCTCTGTTTTTTTTTCATTCTACATGCTGTTTTCTACAATGAAAATCAGGAACACAGCTGACATGTAGCTGCAGTGTGGAGGTAGATATGGCCAATGGCTGGTGTCTTCATCAAGTTAAAACATATCTATGATTATACACAAGCCTATTCACATGAAAATAACAGCTAAAGCCACAAAAGGAATTTCAGGCTACATTGTTACAACGATCAGCGTCTAGAGCTCCGGTTGTAACTGCTTTTAATTTATTTATTCTCTGAGACGTACTGACAGGCAAACCTAGAGTCATCTAAAAATGCAGTAAAGGCCGCTGAATTAATAAAGGGCTATGAGCTTTTACCAGAGTTGTGAGAAGAGCAGACTGTGTTTATTTTAGCTGGCTTCTCAGCCGGCTCACCGCTGCTCTGACAGAACAAGTGGAGCCTGTACGGTCCCACGGCGACTCCAGTGCATTTTACAGTACATATGTTCCTGCGCTGGGCCTGTTTGTTTTTGTGAGACATATGAGTTTTATACCGTTGTCGCTGTCTGAAAAAGGCTTTGCCGCTGCAAGAGTGAAGCGATGAATTATAGAGCTTTTTCAATATATGGAGTCAGTGATAAAATATATATTTTTATTTTCATTTTTGTTCTTTTGTTTTGTTTGCCAACATCAACACAACAGTGCTGTGTCCGCCCTAAAAGGAGAGCACTCACGCTGTACAGATTGTAAAGTCCCCTGAGGCAAACTGTGATTTGTGATATTAGGCTTTATAAACACAATTTGACTTGGCTAGCCGCTGTGATCTCTGTGTGATGGGTCCAGTTGCGGTGATTACATGTCACTGTAACCTCAGCTGTCCATATGCACAGTCATGGAGTCACGTAGAGAGGACTCAAATCACAGATAGACACTAAACAACAGCTGGCAGGGCAATTGTTTACTGCCAGCATGTTGTTTGGAATTCAAAGCTACAACGACGAGTTTTTAGCTGGTTATGAAATAGCCTCAGTTCATTACCGATGCCATTATGTGACCTGCACAAGTTAACAAGACCATCTGCAAGAATATAGTTATTCCTAATGGCTGCCACTGGGTTGGATTCTCAGTGCAATCAGATGAGATGAGCCTGTGTTTACATTTTCCCACAAAACCAGTTAACAAGAAGCAGGAAGAGATTTTTATTTAGATCACATTTTGTGTTTATTACAGTGGAAGCACTCCTGCTTTTGTCCACAGGGGTCTCCAAAATCAACACAATATGAAAGTTCCTCGTATTAGTTTATATAGTATATAGGTTATATAGCAAACGCCCACAAACTGCCCACAGATAACGCACCAATCAAAGTACAGTGCTGACATTGTCAGTCAGAAACATTCAACATTCAAAATTTTCAGCATGTAGGCCGCTATATGAAATATGGCTCTACATTATAATGTACTGGTACTATTATTGTTGCTGTGCTGCATCTTATTTGGAACTATGTGACATGACATGTCATGTTGAAGTTGTTAAAGTATAAATAAGCATTTGTCATGGAAAAGTTACCTTGTTACCGGAACTGCATAGGTGGCTCTAACTGTCTGTTTTGATTTGCACATGCTGTTGTTGAGATCGCTCGCTGGCTCTGGTGTGGAGTACTGGAGTTAGAGCGTTCATCAGACCGTAAAACTTCTGGAAACATTCAGTATTTTAACATAAATAATATCATATAATAGACAATATTATAATAGCATTTTATTCACATGTATTACACATGACAGCTCATAGGGAGAACATCAAAAAGAAGTTGTTAGGAGTTCCTTAAAGTTCCTAATGCTTCAGCTGTGATTTGGAAGAGGTTTGATTTGATTAATACTACAAACAATGAGCCAATTCAATCTTTCTTCCCTTATTTGCTGCTGGATCATGTCACTTCGCTTATATCAAAGAGAGCATGCATCAGAGACAGAGTGTTGTCAAGAGACGGTGACGGAGTGCAGCAGAGACAGAGCACACCGGAGAGCTTACAGCAATAGTGGTGACAGTCTCGGGCCAGGCTTGGGCTGGAAAAATTGCAGACTTCGTCGTGCCAGGGCCAGGCTGGGGCTTTAACACACTGGGCCAGGACAGGGCTAGGGCCGGGGTTTTTGACCCATGCAGGGCTCGACATTCACACCTCCTGGAGCACGCTAATGTCACTGCAGAGAAACAGGCCAAATACAACTTTGCTGGTAACTACAAGTTATATACAAGGAATAGAAAATATATATCATCGCTGTCCAGTGAAAACCACCAATTTGGTGATTCTGAGTTTTTCGAAGGGAGAGGGTGCTCCTATTTGAGTTGAAATGCTTCTCTTCTCTTCTCGCCACTAGATCATCGGAAAAATACAGAGCCACAAAGCTTAAAGCGTTGCTGTTTTTCTCAGCTCACGAAAACTCTAGATTTTGGAGATAAGCCGTTTCCGAGCAAAATGCATTTTAATTTTGGTTTTGGCTTCTCAATAGTTATGTAAAGCCTAAAAAAAATACATTTTACCAAACATATAGTCAAACACATTTTTTCTCCTTTCCTCCAGCCCTTCTCACAGTGGTTCAACCATTTAAATTCCAGCCCCTTACAATCAAAATCCTACTTAGACGCTGACAGACCTTTGAAGTCATTGACAAGTTTTTCACTTTGCAGAGGACAGTCTCTTATGTCTCCATGTCATTCCCCTCCCCTCCCCCTGGCGCTATGTCTTCATGCTCTCACAGGGTCGGCTCATGGGTATCTCCACGAGTCAGACCGGCGAACGCCCTGCCCACAATGACAGAGAACTGCAAAAAATCATTTTGATGTTGGGGGAGAATAATGCGAACTTAATTACCCTGAGCTAATAACTTCAGGCAATCGAGCCAAACCCAGCTCAGTGTCTCCTTCTAATTGTGAGGACGGCTAAAACCTTTTCTCTTTCATTTAGGAAGGGGACGCTCAGCTGAAGTCCCGGTTCTGCAGCTCGAGCTGGTTTGAACAGGGTGATAAGGGCGCCTTCGATGGCGGCGGCATGTAGACTTTATTTCCTGGTTTGTCTCCTCAGTGTGAATAATTACACTGAAATTTGAGCAGACCAAAGATAATGTGTGTACAGCTAATCCGATCATTTCCAGTAGAGTGTAGAAAGGGTTCTTAGACGACACTAAAACAAATGTGGAGTGCAGAGAGTGCAGAACATTTGAATGGAAGCCGCGCACAGAAATCTCCCTCTTCTTTCCGTTACCGTGATGTTAACCTCGGCTGAAATAATTGGTTGTGTGTGTGTTCTGACCACTCGTTTTGATCAAACAGCTGGATCACTTTATTGTTTTCTACTGAGGAAAGATGTGTTTGGATGCTATCAAAAGGCCAGGATATTTACTGGAATCTGTTGTTGATTAGGAGGGCCACATCTCAAAGGCTGCAAATCAGTCCCTTTGTTTTGCTTTTCAAAGAGACTAAAGGAAGAGGATTAAAGTCTTCTCTGGACCCCCGGGCAAAATCTTAAACAAGGTTCAGAGAATTAATCAGCGTTTTTGCCAAGACGGGGTTGAATCGTTGGAGAAAGAGACTATTTTATCAAGAAAAACAGCATTGTTCATTAAATAATATGTTTGTTTCTAATGCTGATGTTTTTTTTGCCTTTGTTAAAACCTCATTACTTCTTGAGCTAACTGCCCGGGGAGGTTGGGCCAGGATACAGCGCTGAGATAATATGTTTTGTGTTTAAGCAAAATAAAATTAGCATTTTGAGCTGTCTGTCATTAAACACTAGTTGAATATTCTTCCACTGCTCATGTGAGAAGCTCAAGAATTTGACAGTTTGACAGGGTAGCACTGACAAACGCTGAACCACAGCAGTCAAATAATATCAAAGCTATTACACCAAAGAAAGCTGATAGCCTAGAGTCGTCAGCGCCTCCGTTAGAAGTCTCTGCCAACAGATCTGATGCAAGTACAATCATAACATTTCAGCCGGTCAAACTGTCGTCCATTTCTCTTTCAAAGTTTCCATATCTATTATCCGTCTGTCAGACCCTCCTGACTTCCTTCATGCTGCAGCTAAAGACCTTCACCTTGATTAAATGTGATAAATTGACCAAAATAAATGGTCTATTACTAAGTGGCGAATTATGCTCTTAATCAGTTTGCAAGATGTGTTGTTGCTTCTTCACAGAAGTGGGCTAAAAAATGGACAAATACTTACTCATCAAATGCACCAACATAAAATACTAAATGCCATTATGAAAAAATGTATGTAAGTAATACATAAATACATTCTACTGATATTATCACATTTGAGCCACAGTGATGAACTTGTTCCTTCAGTTGCTATTAAGACCGGGGATTTAGCAGATGCCTTTTTCAAGAGCGATGAATATAAGTGCAGTGGCAAAAGACTCTTGCCACTGCACTTATATTCATCGAGATCTTAGAAATCTTAGAAATGTACTTTTGGCAAAAGTACATTTCTAAGATCTCCAACTTCACAAGCAAGCAACTGAACAAAGCAGTATCATCCTGTTGTCAGTGTGACTTAAACACAACACAGGAACTCACTGATTACACTAATGCTACTGTTACTATTAATTATCATTATCATTGTGCTGCCCTAAGTGTAATTACTTTGTCCATAACACATGTAACATAAATTTAAAATGCATATAAATCTAAGAAATTGTGTATATCTTGTATTGCCTAATAGACTAATAGTGCCAACCTATTGTAGTTGTGTTTCAGTCTTAAATATAAATAATTCATCATTATTATGACTGATGAACATTAGGAGGGACACTGGAAGTCATACTGAGAGAATGTCAGTCTATATCAGTGGTTCCCAAACTGGGGGGCGGGCCCCCCTGGGGGGCACAGAGCCACTGCAAGGGGGGCGCGAAAGACCAGGGGAGAAAAAAAAGAGTGAAACAAAGCTGAATGAATATGATCTATGTTGGGGGAATAAACAAATGAGCTTGCTGTTTCTATCCAGCTGACATCTGTTTTGCTAAAATTTAACTTTTGAATTCTTTTTTTTATCAGTTCCATCCCCATTTATGGTTAACAATTGATTGAAAATTTTGTGGTGCGGGGCTTGAACTTTTGTTGGCTTCTGAATGGGGGGCGTACTGGAAAAAGTTTGGGAATCACTGGTCTATATAAATACTTCTAAACATAAATATTCATGTTTTTATATTAATTTGCATGGCCAGGATAACTTGTATATTATTAACAACAACTGATCTCAAAGGCAGCATAATACCATACCACTTTTCTTCTTTTTCTCATAATTTCATTTGCAGAAATCATACATATGTATCATAGATACAGATGTTTCAGAGACAAGCATGTAACATAGATCTGTTTCTCATGGTTAACAGAGAACCCAGTCTGTTCATACACTTCACTGATACATCACAAAATTATACAGAAACATTAATCAATTGATTTTATAATATATGGTGCATACATGATTAGGCTTCTTTTGGTGGTGCCTCTGGCACTTGGTGCTGCATGTGATGCACATGTCAGTTCTAAAGCACGTGTGTTTGCTAAATGCTCTTTTCCTCTGTTGTATTTTAGTGTCATTCAGTAAGCTTT
This sequence comes from Lutjanus campechanus, assembly GCA_027495735.1. Classification (NCBI taxonomy): domain Eukaryota; kingdom Metazoa; phylum Chordata; class Actinopteri; order Lutjaniformes; family Lutjanidae; genus Lutjanus; species Lutjanus campechanus. The sequence goes on from JAJHUR010090767.1 coordinate 28,258, forward strand.
CCTTAGCTGCAATGCCTGATCATATTTTGATTACATACCTTTATCCCAGGGGAAATTAGAACCAGTGCAGCTTCTTTCTTCAACCTGCCATTCTCGAGGAGCACAAATTAAATATGCCAGTTCACTATGAGTGTGCTGATGGACACACTCATGGTGTTTCAAACACACAAACATGCTCTTAAAGTATTTTGTTACAAATGACATCTTATTTTGTTTCTGCCCAGCAAAACAGAAATTACAAACTACTCAAAAGTAATTAAATCCATGTTTTAAATACATCTAATTTAAATACTGCCCATCTGTGGCTGTACCATGTGTGAAGCTGCTCTGGTTTATCTTTATATATATATATTGTAGTCTATACAGCATGTGTAAAATGAGCTAAGGGCGTTTTTTTTTTTTTCTCTCTCTCCTCTCACTGACATATTGTAGTGACATCTGCAGCTGAGGTGTGATCAAACGCATGTGAATGCGACACAAACTGTTTGAAATGTGTTATTTTCCACACATGGATCGACTCCCAGGCTGAACGTATACGTGTAGTGGCTGTTCTTTCGCCCTTCATCTGATATACGTGTTGCCTTCAGCTTGCGTACACATTTGAAGTGGCACAGAAAGTTCAAGAGTAATAGAAAATGCAGATATATATTTGAACCGATCTTTGGTTTGTAAGAGGCCCTCTTCTCTTTTTTTCCACTTGAATAGGCTCAGACAATCCCCCCCGACACTGACCCTTAACCTCTCCTCCTTCGCTGCATCTGTGACAGTCTGCCCTTTGTGTACACTGTGTGCAAATGATGTACATATGAGGTGTGGTGTTAAAGGAATATATCAACACTGAGGAAAATATTATTGGCAGCTTTCTTGTTGTGAGTTAGACGAGAGGATTGATACCACTCTCATGTCTGTTTGCTGGATACAAGGCTACAGCCAGTAGCCGGCTAGCTTATCTTACACTATAAAGACTGGAAACGGGGGGATACAATTAGCCTGACTCTCGACTCATACAAAAATAATCCCTCTCAATCATCACCATTGACGGACCAGAAATTTGTGGCAGCAACTGCATCTGTGAAGACCCCACCCTGCACTCACACCATCTTACTTTTTCATTATTTTTGTGTGCTCAGGACACCTACCCAAAAAGGTCGGTATCTGACATCTTGGGAATGACACTTAGCAACCAACTATCTTTCTGGTGTGTTTTCAAACCAATCCTACTTATCCTACCTTTTACACAATTTGTCCATCTGTATCTCTAAAGCTCACTAAATATGCACACATAAATATAAAACATATCTTATTCAATTGGCACAAAAAACAAAGTGTAGCCTAGCTAGTTTCCACCTCTTTCCATTCTTTATGTCAAGGTAAGTTATTTAAGCTTTGGGAAAAACACATGTCCAGCTTTATATTTTGCACCCTCAGTTGCACCATGTTTGAAATTTGACTGCCAAGTCCAAGATTTTTTAATGAAGTGAATATAGCTTCTTGACTCATTGGAATTTTCTTTACAGTCATTTAAAGACTATGCCTTTATTTAGACCTTACATGTATGTTTCATATTACAAACAAGCTGTAATTTCATTTTGTTTGCATTCAACACGATGTGGTAATTCCTGAGGTGAAATCTAACTGGTCAACTCCTGAACTGACCCACAGCTCGTTCATGCAGAGTCATGAAATGGAGGCTGCTTTGGCGAATGTTCCTGTATATGGTGTAATTTGTGTTCAAATGTGCCATGGATGCAGGCTGCAAATTTGCAAAAACACAATAAAGAGGGTGGGAAGACAAAAAACAAGAGGGCCAAGATTTTAATCATGGCTTTTTGTGGAGCAGTGCTGGTCACTTCTGTGCAGATGGACACTTGAATGTGAGGCTGGAGTGGCGCGGCAGTTACATGGATGGATTCACAGAAAGAGAAACTCATGCAGAATTCGAGGATGTCAGAGATGAGTAACTGCTGCTGTTAGTAGTAAAAGAAAGCATGAATTATGATCTGACTGTTCAGCCTTAGGTCGCGCTGCCACATATCAGATATCAGATTTAGGATCACATATGAAAGTGTCTGATATTATTGAAAATGTCTGATTTATGGGATTTTTTTTTTCATTTTTTATGCTTTCAGTGAAACAAATGAGGAAAAAATGATTCAGGTCACTTTGTAACACTTGATGTCTGTGTTTGGGGTGACAATGTCCTGATGATGAAATGTATAGCTTTAATATTTGTAACACTACAGAAGCAATAATTGCTGCTATTAAATCAATGAGACTCTGCCAGAACAGCATTTTTAATACTAGAACCGCCAACAATGCAGTACCTCCTAGAACCGCCATGAGGTCATTTTGACCTTGCACCACTGCAGGCTTTATAATTACAAATTAGAAGTCTGTTACTGGAATATTTGGTCATTTTTTTCAAAATAGCATGTAAAAATGGACGAAATAACATAACATCAGAATTTTATGAGTTTTCCCACATTAGGATTTCTTTTTCTTTAGCAATATAACAATAAAAATTCACTTCAGTTAAACTATCAATGGAAAAATACATGTAACAATATATGAGAAAGCTGTCAAACATAAAAAAAAATGAACATTGATCATAAACATTGAACATTACAATAATAACAGTCCCTTGCTCTCATGAGAAATGAACATGAATTCACAAATATTTACAAAGAAAGAGACCCTTGGTCAAAAATGTTTGGGAACCACAGGCCTATTCTGCTCCAAGTTCTGCCACACAGCTTACTCACAACAACCAGCACAAACACTGAAGACCTTGACAGTACACTGACCACACACAGGTCGCCGGCACTTGACGCACGATTTGGCTGTTTTGTTTTTATTGCAGTGCATTTTCACAGCTAACTAACTCTAACTAACTCACTCACTGACTGACTAACTGACTGACTGACTGAATAACTGACTAACTAACTAACTAACTGAGTAACTGACTAAGTGAACAGGCCTGTGGCGATCAAACTTGCTCTTATCAAATCTGGAGATTCTGACGTCATCACAATGACTGGGAATTCAATTTGGTATATATATATATATATATGTATATATATATATATATATATATATATATATATATATATATATATATATATATATATATATATATATATACACACACATAGGTAGATTTAGGATAAGACTATGTTTGGGGTTATAATGACTATGTTATACGTCAAGTGACGTCACTAAAGCCACTCGCAAGATGACCGTCATGTATCCTCAGTCTTGTGGGTGATGTCCTGTGTTTGTTTGACTCATCCATCCACCCCACCTCCTCCATGTGTGGACATGGTCCTTCTTCATACTATGTCAAAAGCTCAGTGTGTCTTATATAACTGCAAATGGGTTTACATTCGGTTACATGGGTTTACTTCACAGCCTGGCATGTCCCTTTTAGCTGCAAACAGGTAAACAACTACATCCGTATGAGTCACAAAGGCTGAACCATACAAACCAACAATGCTGAAGCTCACTAATAAGCACATTATATCTATTTAGTTTAATATGTACAAGCGAGGACATGAAAAAGAGATGCGTGGAAGAGACGCGAGGATGGAGGAGATGAAGTTGTGCAATGAAAAATCCTTGGTTCCTTTTAGCGTCAGTCTGAAGCGACATCAGTCACTGATGATGAGCTGCACAGCTGTATCAGCTGTCAAAGTGACTGGTACCAAGAAACAAGAACAATTTCAACACCTGACAGTATTTATTTAGATCTGTAAACTGTTTAAAATACCTGATTATTAGTGGTATCTTTCTGATGTTGATTTTAATCATCATTTAATATTCCTTTAAATCTTCAAATTTATACAGGCTACAGATCAGTGCTGTTTGTTTACTTATTTACTTACATTATTGTTATCTGCACAATAATACACACGCAGCTGTGTAAGAATGTGTGTCGATTTTATTGTGAGATTAAAAAAAGACAAACTGCTGCTTTGTGTGACGCCACAATTCTGCAATGAAATTAACTTATTATAGTGTTAGACGCCAACACATGACGGCACATTATATCACATCTCATCATGTAACTGTGTCTTTTTTTTAAATTATCTTTAGATCCTGTACATGAAACTATAAAGTAAGCACGCCACCACTGGGATTTTCCCTGATTAGTCCCTTAAAAAGCATGTGACCCTGATCCTGCATTATTTATCTCTCAGTCATCATCGAACCAGATGCCTTTTCGTCCTGTCTCTACCTGTTTGTGTCATTTTACAGAACATGAGGCGATTTGGATTCTAATAATTCTAATAATCAGTGACACTGCAGGACATAAATATCCAATCAGAATCATTATAGTGCTGCAGAAACTTCTATCAATTTGATTTCCCCTGCACGTGTCCTGATGACGCAGGATGAAAGCCACCGCAACTGTCCAATCAACATCACTCCTCTTGATAAAAGACTTCAGCGTAGGATACACCGGTGTATCCTCGCACTGAGCTCCTCCAGAAGCCTCCTCTCTCCTCGCTCCTCGTCTCCTCCAGGCGCATTTAAGCAACTGGAAGATCCTTCATCATGGCGGAGGGGAAACGACTTCCGGGTCGACGGAGGAAAGAGGAGACGAGGTTGGCTGTTTCCTACAGACATTAGAATTGTGACAAAACTCTCGACAGGGCAACCAATAAGAATATTTCCCAAAATGTTGAACTATTCCTTTAAGTTAAAGTAGGGAGTTATTGGAAACTGAATGACATCTAATTTCTATGTACTTTCAAAATGCTAAAACTGAGGTATTTTTTAAGTCACACTCCACATTCAGATAAATATGGCTATGGGCTATTTGTCCAATTCAACCCCTGCTGGTCACAGTTGGAGCTGGAAAACACCTCACTGATATTTTGTGAGGCAGTGCTGCCGATGCACAAAATATTTTCTCAACTTGTCTCTCTCTGTGTTACCTGTTGCCCCCACCTCCACCACTAACACCTCCAGACTCTGTGCCAGAACGGACAAATAAAAACAAAGCATGATTCACTGTGGCAGTTTGGCAGCACTGGATAGGAACAGAGTCTGGAGGGCGGGTTGGGACAATGAGTATTTAAATTTTAGAGAATGTGCTGTAAACACACTGACTGTATTGACACAGAGTCAAGCTTCACGAGGACAATAAATAGTACACCCCTGCAGGAATTCCTATAGATTCAAATTGCTTGTTCAATAAGATCCTGAAGGAGGGTTTTCATAATTTACTGTTGTGCATTGACTGAACAAACTGATCCAAACAAATCCAATAGATGTTATTTAAAGAGCTTCCTCCAAATCTTTTGCCATTTTGTAACAGAGACTTTTATATCTCTAACGCCTCTGCATCATGCACATGAAAAAAATGACCAAGCATAAATTAGCCTACATCCAGTGCAGTGTTATATTACATTCACACCACTGCATAAACACCAATTTGGAATAACTAGATTTTGCAAACTGCTGCTGGCAACAACTGGGAGCATAAAGTAAATCTGCGTCCTTATTCATGATCGTCAGCTTGATTAATTACATGCTATAGATTCAATTCTTAGCAATTTACGGCTGCTGGTAATTATCTAACATCATTTTACACACACTGCAAAAAGAATAAATTAATCAATGAGGAAATAAATCTTAAATTAACAGAATCCTATTAACAAGATTCTGTTAATTTACAATTAAGTGAATCCCATTATCAGTTCGCCCCTTTCACTTTACTGTGTCCAGGGCAGAAAACGATTTCACCTCTTTGATGGCAAGCCCTTACACTCAGTGTTATTGCACTCAGGAGGACTTGCACAGCACAGGAAAAAAATATATAGTGCAGCCATTAATTTGCCATCTCCAGAAAAGGGCATCAGTGATCTGTGAAATCACTTTGTTCGTTTGAGATGGTTGCACTTTCTGTTCATTTACGTCTGATAATGACTTAGATTATGTGAATCTCCCCGTCTGCCTGTCTCTTTTTTGGCATCTGCAGTATGTCACACTGGAACATTCCCATGCCCTCGCTGTCTGTCTAATTCTACTCCTGACAAAAGCTTAAACAGCCTCAGCTTTAAAGTAATCAAAAGAACATATTGGAGAACGGGAGCCGGGACACTCCCTCTGCTGAATGAGCCACAGTTTTGTTTGCTGTGATCCATGAAATAATCTGTCAATGGGATAGGAAACGTGAAGCACTCCCATCGATTCTATTTTTTATTGTCAGTGTTCAGTTCTGCTCATGTGGTTTTATTGCACCATGGGAAGTCTCTGGCGCTGCTCTGCCATCTATTGTTTCTCAACTTCTGTTCTGTGTGGGATGCTGTAGGTTCCTGTACAGTAACTATTCTCTTACTGCAGGATTATAGTTCAGCTACCGTAAACCTTATTGGCAAAACCGACCGTTCTCCACAGATGCTACCTGGGCTTTTGAAATTGTAATTAGTAAAATGTAATTAGGCTTTTACACCATCAGACCCGTAGCGCTCATAAAACAATGCCAATATACTGTATGAAAGCACCAGAAATATTACGCTATGAGCAGTTTAATCAGAGTGCTTGTTAACAAGCTGTTCACCATGTCCTTGTGTTCTGAGTCCCACTTTTCTACAGTCCTCACCTCCAAGTAGCAAGCAAGTACAAAACTGCAGTGTAATTTTTCTTAAAGCTGCAGCTGACCCTTCCTAAGTCCTGCCTCTTTTTGCTCTGTGGTCCAAAAACAGTGGAAACTCGGTCATCTTTCTCCTTTTCTATTTCCAGTTCTTAGATATCTTACGTGCTGTCTATGATGAAAAGAAAACCAAATTTTGAAGTTTAAAAGATGTTTTTGGGGTTCCTGGTACAACTTAAGTCAGCTAATATCAGCAAAATGCTACCTAACTGGTGAGCTAACTATTGATGTAGCAGCTAGTTAACTGGTATTTTGCTAACATTAGCTATCAGATGTAACAAGCTACCTAATGTTTTATATAGATGAGCTAGCATTTTGTTTGATTAATCTGTATATTTATATATATGTTGAATTTTGTGTGTATTATGAATGAACTACAACTCTAATTTTGTTGTACAACCCTATGCTGTAAAATGATAATAAATGTCCTTGAATCCTTGAATTTTGCTCTGTAGCAAAATGCTAGCTAACTACCTTGCTAATGGTTGATGTAGATTAGCTACCTTGTTAGCTAGTGTTTTGTTAACATTAGCTAACTTAAGATGTAACAATACAGTATATGTTGTTTTTACAGGTCCATCAGTTACATCTTTTAGCCATCTTGCAAAATTTGGTTTTCTTTTTAACACATACAAGCCCAGCACAAGTACAGGAAACAGTAAACAGGGTGGCCAGGGTTCCAAAATAGGCGGTAATTAGGAAGGGTCAGTGATCAATATTTTTATGTGTCATTTTGTGTGACAGGTGTCTGTAGTTCTGTTTCACCACAGCTTTACTAAGGGTTATGGCACATTTTGGTTTGCTTTGGGTTTACTGTCTGCAACTTCACTGTTTTGATTCATCAACCCCAGCAGCAGAAAGAGTCCAACAGTTTGCAGAGACCAAAACAGAGCTAAAAGTAGAGTCAGTATTGGACTTAAAATGTTAATGTTGCCTCATGTCTGCTCACCCTGTTCTCATTCCAAAAACAGACAGAACTGGTCGTTATCCCTATGTAATCACCAACATTTTGATTGATTTTGTGTTAATTCGTGTACGAATTCTTGAGTTATGGTCAAAAACGTGTTTTATGAGCTCACAATGTCCTCTTACCTTTGACCATCGAAATATAAGCAGGTCATCTTTGAGTCCAAGCGGAAAGTTGTACCAAGTTTGAAGAAATTCCCTTCAGGTATACTGTATAGTGAAGAATTGGATGACTCATAAACAAAAAGGTTTTTCAAGATTTTTCAAAGATTGTGAATCACAGAGGTCCTTCAGCAGACAGTCATGAATGTACACACACACACACACACACACACACCTGTCTCTTTAAAAAACAAAAACAAAAAACAAAACAGACTGATGGGACTAGTAATGAGCCAGATTAGTTGTGAACAGTAGCTCCAGCCAAGTTGTCCACACACGGACGCACCCACACATACAAGTGATCGCATGTTATTTCACTCAGAATAATGTGTACACAACCATACATTGTAGAGGATTGTGGTTCCATTTAGACTGAACATGAGGCTATAAAAGTCTGAAATAGTATTTTCTAAAGTAGCAGCTTTTAGTGAAGGCAGGCGTAAACCCTCAGGATTCCTTGGAGGACTTTTACAGTGAGAGCAGTATCCCACTAGATAATGTCTACTTTTAATTAAGTGAAAGATTTATACTTCCTCCATCGCTGCTGCAGCCTTAATGTCACCACTCGTTCCACTTCACTGTAAATTGAGGCAAACACTTTTCATCTCATTTCTGCTAATTCAAAAGAAATAAAAATCATTTAATTCTGTTGATTCCAAACATCAGCGAGCTCCCGAGGGATAGAAAATAGCTAAGCCATAAATAGTCAGAAAGCTTTTTTCAGCATCACATTCAACTCTAAAAGCACGTTTTTACTCTCAAGCACACATGATTTAGTGGCAGTGTTGCTTGCTTTCATGTTGAAACGAGAACACAAAAGGTCACACCTGTTGCACAATGGTTTTCCATCCCAGTCCTTCGGAGTACCACTTAGGTACAGTCGATCTTTTCCTCTCCTTCCTCACCACTTCCTCGACAAGAAATATGATGAGAGAGGGATGAAAGAGAGGAGGGGAGAGGAGGAGGCGAGGGAAAATGGTGGCCATTTGGGACAGTTTATTTCCTACTCCATCATCAAAAATGGCGGTGTGCTATTGATGAAGTTTCCCTACCATAACTGAACCAATGTCGTATTCATATTCCACTTTCACTGCCATCGGCAGGATGGCAAGACCGAGTAATTAACGTGGGCTATTCAGCAGCTTTATGCAGTCTTAAGACACTTATGTGGATTTATCTTTTTCCTCAGCCTTCATCTGAGAATATCATTTTTAATAGGCATAATTTCAACAAGAGATCATTGAATTTTGGAAAACCTGAGATTAATATAAAGCATCTAGTAACCTTCATTTAAAACTTAAATAATCCTAATTTAACTTATCTATATATGATCCTAAATCAATTTTAACTTGTTGTTTCGTCATTTTAAGTATCTTAATTCAACATCATTTGATCGTGACTGACTGAAACGATTCTTAATCTACAAAATCTAAATCTAAACTTGATCTAAATTGTAATGACATGGCTTTCATGTTAATGATGCAGTCAGTCATTTTAGCAGCACATTGTTTTCCCGTCCAGATGTCATCTTAACTCATCTTAATTTAACTTTTTCATTTAATTTACTTTCTTTCTGTGTTCACCAATTAGTGTATAGACAATATGGACTGACGGATACAAAGGCAACAACAGATGATGCTGAAGAAAAAGGAGATAATATCTAAATTGGAAACCAAGAGGAAGAAAGGAAAAAAAAACAAACAAAAAGAAAAGCAAGAAGGTGAGAAAAAAAGGAATAAATGGAAGGTGTGATCTTTTTGGGTTTAGATGCATTTCAGGCAAGTTTTGCGGTTGCAGTTTTCCATTTCTATCTGTCATGTTGGGAGATCCAACCATTATGAGATGTTGATTTTCTTTTTACCTCTGTGTTTCTTTTACGTATATTTGGTCCTATCTATAGCCATTTCACAATCTTTTTTGTCCAATTAAGGTGTCATTTAACACCTGATTAATTGGAAAACAACATTTTAAAAATAGCATTTTACTCTAGCTTGGATTGGGAAATGAGATCTGCAGCTGCAAACCTATAGTAGGGGACTATTGTCTGTAATTTCAAATTTCTTTATCTTTGAAAAAAGAAAAATATGCAACTGTGACTAAGGCATATTTTCTTAAACTACTTTAAGAGAATCAAACCCAAAGGGAAAACAATAGCAAACAAGGATTTTGTGTAAATGATGATGTGAAACTGGTTGTTTCTAAACTGCAGTTACAACTGGAGGAGTGCAGATCTCTGCCAGACAACCCAGAATGTTACTACCTACATTTTGATTAATTACTCCAATTTAATTACACATTTTTTCACAGTAACTGATTACAGTCGTTTTGTTATTTCATTACATGTAAATGGTTACTTTCCAGCACTGCTAGTATCTTATTAGCCATTTGTGTAAAATGTTGTCATAATTAGAATATGAATGTTTGAGTTACAGTTAATCTTTAACCACCAAAATATTGGAGTCATTGCATTCACAAGAATGTAGAATAGTAGACAGACCTTAAGACAGTTAAACCTGACAGAGATAATAATAATAATAATAATAATAATAATCTAATTAAAAATGAAAAGGGTCAACAGTGTTGTAAAGGATAGGCAAGTTTTGGAATGAATGGCTCAAAAAGTACCACAGTAGAAACTTTTTCTGTTTGTGGCTCAGAAGAAACACATCAAAATGTACACTTGGATCAGATTTGCAGCTCACAATAAATCCTTTCTTTTTTTCAGTGTACGGTTGTTGGCTGAAGCTGAAAGAAACCCAATTAACCCGAGTTAGAGACAGAGCAACACTTGCAGCACTTCCCTTCTACAACACTCAGGAGATCACTCTCTACTATTAAAGTGAATACACTCAGATGCACCACACTTTTCTAATTGAAACCTCTGGGACTGACTTTTGAGCTTCAGAAAAACCGTATAAATGTTGGAGAAGAGACAAAGAGCTCAAAGGATCAGGGCCCTCCGTGGTGAAAAACAATATGTACTGGGGGGGAAAATGTGTCAGACACCTCCTTCGCAACACTGACTAACAAACATGTGTCGCCACACTTGACGGAGTTTTTGAGAAATCGGTGCTAGATTAGATTGGGACTAATGTAAGGATCCTTTGCCATCCAGAATCTTTGCTTCAAAAATCATAACTCATACCTTCGTTGCAACTTAGTCAGTTGACTCAATTTAGTCACTTCAAACTAATCTTCACATCACTTATGCGGTCCACACACACTTACACCCACACACACACGCATTCTTGCACACACAGCATCAAGGGATAAAGCAAAAGAACATTTGTCAAATTAAGTGAAACCTGCGCTATTGATTTCTTCTAACCAAGGTAAATGAAAGAGAATTAATTAAAGAGGATTAATGGATAAATGAGAACTAGGCAGAAACATTTCCTAGGGAGCTATTAATGACCCACGGGGCAGATGAGAGCCCCTCTTCACTTTGTCACCACAGCACGACAGTCAGCAAACACCGTCTTGTGATGCTCCGGGAGAGACCAAATATAACTCGGGGTTGGTGCTGAACAGCGGGGTGGATGTAAATAATTAGTTCAATGTCCACAAAGGCCAG
>JAJHUR010090768.1:0-13073 GCA_027495735.1 Lutjanus campechanus
GTTTGTTCAAACCATTACAATCTAACAGTTAACGGAGAAATCTGTAGTATTTTTACTGTAATAAATAAAACAGAAAACAGAAAACTACCACCATATGTCATCAGACATTAAGGAAATATGCTAAGTTGAATGCTACAGCTGTAGTGTCTCTGAAATTTCTAATTCAGGCCAGAATGACTGTTTTTGTTTGCCTCTTTGACATTAGTTAGAGTTCAAATGGATGCCGGATCTTCACGGAATAAGTAAGTTTCTGTTTTTGAGGTTTAAGAAATCATTAATAATCTTGTAGAAGGCATAGATGTTTATAACTGTTAAACTGAGCAAAATGTTAATGGAGTCTGGCAGCAGTGAGACAGACAGTCACTGAACTCAAACCCCAGAGTGTGTATTTTCAGAGCAGTGGGCTTCTGTTTTCAGGATAATGGGCTTAACTGTACATTGACAGACAATTGACAGTCATGAACAGCTGATCAGCTTACAGTGTTTGTTATTGTCAGTTTACAGTGCTGCGAGGTTCCAGCGTTCCTGCAGCCAGGGGGGAAAACAACTCACTTCAACCGTAGACTGTATATTAAATAGGATTTCAACCTATTTAATATACAGTCTGTGGCCCCAACTGGCTATTTTGACAGCTGTGCTCATTTTTGCATGTGCAGTTGCTACATATTGCTCCTTTACCAGATTTGGGGTTAATCTCCCAGATTCAAACAGCGTGCTTCCTTCCAGATTCATAATTTTGCAACAATATTCCGCAATCATGCACAGAGGAATGTACTGTAGAAATGAATTTCTCCACCAGCAGTAGCCTCAGTAGTGCAGAAGGCAGAAAAACTACAAGACATGTTGTCCTTTGAGAAACAGGCAGAGCTCCCTCTTGTTTTTCTTGAACTGAAAAACCCTGCCTCTCGTTCTCACTGTGCTATCTCCACTGCTCTCCCCACCTACATGTAAAACAACAGCTGAGAGCGACAGGTTGAAATCCATTCTTGGGTAGATGATAAAAAGTAGAAAACCTCTGACATACTTGGAAGGAAACTGGACTCACCAAAAAAGGTGAATTAAACAAGACAAGTATAAATTCAGCTTTACTTTGCTGCCATGCCAACAGCAACGTTGTACTGCTGCTTTGAGGTAAATGCTAGCGTCAGAATGTTGTCAAGTTCACAGCAGCAATGTTCACATGTTGATAATTAGCAGCTATGGTCTGATGTTTACCATGTTCACCATCATAGTTTACAGTGTTTGTTGCTAATAAGCAGTGAACGCAAAGTACAGCTGAGGTCAACAGGATGTTATTAGATTTGCAGGTGCTTATTCTCTATGTATTGGACAGTTAAACTTTTCTTCTGGCTCCATCATTAGGTCAAAATTCAAAATAGTCCAACTGAAATTGAATTGCATTTTTTATCTGCTAAAGCATCCATATCTGCTCTTTAAATCACTGTCCTGTGTTCTCACTTAAGAAAGAAATGAGAAGCTAAAATGGAAACATTTCCGTTTAATATTGTTTGAATGTAAGTGTTGGTAAAGCAGACGGTAGCAATGAGGCAGACAGCAGCCTGCTACACAACACAAGAGACACACACTTTGACACACATTTTGAGCACAACTCAAATTCTTAAGTTTTGAAATTTATGTTGAGATAATTTACTTTTCTTCTTTAGATAAACTTAAAGCTTTGAATTTTAGAATATTGTATTACAAGAATTATTGATTATTGAAAGAATATTGAATAAATTCATTGAAGTGAAAGTAAATGTTAAAACTTTAATATTTTCAATTAAACTAATTTTTTCAGGCACTTAAAGAAGGACAAATCAGGTTCACAGCTCACTGTGACCAATTTTTGTTTGTTTAATTTTATTTTTAGTTTCTAAACGATTCAAGAAATAATTATCTGAACTGAAGATTGTAGGGTTAGGGTTAAAGTTAAAGCTTAAAATTTATTTCAAAACTTAAGAGTTTGAGCTCATAAAAACTCATAAATCTATTGCAGTGTGTTGCCTTGAAATTTTAAATCATCTCAACCATTTTTTTTTTTTCACAGTGCAGATATCAGAAGGAGACTTTAGGCAGAATACTAATATTGTTGTTCAAAGTCTAAGTTACAACCATGAACACATGTCCTGAAACCAGTTGACCATCCAAACATTAACTGGAGAAGAGTGCACTGCCACCATCAGTCTACAGGCTAGCTGTTCAGCTACAGCACATTAAACAACATGTGAACTTGCAAATGTCACTCAGGTCCGGTTAGATGTTGGTGTGGTTCTCACTCTTCATTACCAGTAACAGCACGCTGTCTCCCCGTGGCATACAGGCAACAGTGCAAGTTTGTTTACTTTGTCTGTCATTCATGACAGTGTAACACCTACACTCTGGCAGCCTGCCATCTGCTGTCAGCCAACCACAGACAGGGACACCCCCGTCCATCCAGCTGAGATGAAAAGGAGCTTTTCTGATATTTCCCTTAAGACCTTTCCTTCTTCTTTTTGCTAATAAAAACTATTAACAACATGTTTAAAAACCAGATTGAAATTATTTTTGACTACCAGAGGAATGGCTGAATACTGTGTGATTTTGGTTGGACTTTAAAGGATCATCAAAGTTTTTACAGTTCATCCTGAGGGGAACATAAATGTCCGTGACAGTTTTCAAGGCAGTCTGTCCAATAGTTGTTGGGAGATTTCACATAAAACTACTCATCAACCTTATGATGGCACTGGAGTAAAGGTCAGGGCTTTGCCAAAGTCATTAGGGTTCATTGTCTCGGAATGATGGCTATATTACAAAACTCTGGACCAATCCCATTTAGTAGATGTTGAAATACGTCACTGAATAAGTGAAATCTTTGACATATTGGTTGTGCTAGAGGTAAAGTCAGAGGATCACCAAGGTCATCAGGGTTCATCCTCAGGAGACCGTTTGACGAACCAAAGTAGTTGACCGACCAACCAACAGACTGACATTGCCATCAAATTTCAAAAATCATAGTTTGATGGTACAACATAACAAAGTCAGCCCCTGAAACAAACGATTGTTTGCTGTATTTGCAAACTGGCAACGTATCTTCACTTTTTGTGGAGACATTTGGTCCTGATGAGGACAGGGGAAGGAAAACACACATATTGGCACACCCTGAAAAAGCCTGAGGAGTCGATCCCAGTCACTCCAGAAGGCTGCCTCTGATCTCTATCACTCTAATCAAGCATCTATAGATTGTCAATGTCACCACCTGTTACTTTAGGCTAAAGCTACCGACACAACATGAGGATCTATGTATATGTAAGGAACCCGAGCCAGTAGTCATGGGTGGAAAGGCACTGGTTAGCATGTTAGAGTTATATTAACCTGTAGGTAATAACAGGTGACAATCCCAAACTCATTATCAAGGATCACCTGCATTCAGATCTGTGCACCAGACAGAGTCAGAAACTAACTTTTTAGTTCACCAGCCAAATGTCTGGAAGAGAGAAATTGTACTAGCCAAATGTTTTTTTTTGTTTTGTTTTTACAGCCTTTTTGTGTCATGTATCATACATACATAATAACTATGGTTCGGTACCCAATGGTACCTTTTTTGGTACCTTGCTTGGTACTTTTCTCTTTCTTTCTTTTTTTTTAAAAATTTAGATTATTTTGTCATTTATTTAGAGCATTTTACATACCACACAAAATAAAATTCCTTCCTCTCTCATCTCAAATCGTCCCTACCACCTGTCAGTCAGTCCCCAGGGCAACGCTGTTGTTTATGTCGCAGAGGAAGCACAAGGGATCTCCCTCCTGTAACGTTGTGGTTAGCACCGCTGTGCTTCATAGTGTAACGTTTCCCCACTGATGGGATCTGCAGTTCACAAATATTGGTTTCATGCTAAGGTTTCTGATATACTAATAAAATTCACACACTGTTGCGTACTACAGTAAATATGTTGGTGAGGAGTTTCAGGCGCAGCCAGTAGCTGAGTGTTGACTCACACCAGTAAAATGCAAAGTCAACCAGGACAGTTATCACAGTAAACAACTCAGTTATCTCCAACAACAATGAGGCAATTAATCACCTGAAGATGTTAATGAAGTTGTCGAGGCCTTGTGTAAAGTTTTGTTGTCCATTAGGGGTTACATTTAGCTGTTTAGATGCTGGCTGCAGGTGTGCTATCATTAGCTGCAGCTGCTGTGGGGGGGATTTAACTTTCAGGCTATGGGAACAGTGAACTCTTTAGCCTTCAGTTACACTGTATGTTTGTTTGACGTGTTGCCCTCAGCAGCTTTGCTTTTCACATTACGTATACCACAGAGTGTTGTCCGTGTCAAGTTTCGAAAAGTTTAACCATACATGCAACCGCTTTCAGTTCTCTGACTCACTCACTTCACTTTTTCGCTATACTCTGTGATACTCTCTCACCCAGATTAGGTATCAAAGTTTGGCACCAACTGATTTAACACTAACTGGTACTTGGTAGTACAGACAAGATTCAGCCCGTACCATTGAAACTACAGAGTTTGGTACCCAACCTGACCTGCCAAGGTGTCGGGTAGCTTCTGAAATGTACGCAGCAAATGAAAAATCAACCCGCATTTGGTGCTTGTCGGGTTTTAATTTCATACCCTGACACCAGATGTGATTGCTACTGTACTAACATGAAAATTATGGAACGTCACCATTATGATTGCTGCAAATACATGGGGAGATATAACCAGAAAACAGTATCAAATTGTTGTTCAGTATCTATTCACATTAACCAGCAGCTGCGTGGTTTTGTTATCATCATTTGAAACAAGCTGTCTTGAGCTCATTTACTTCCAAACATTAGTTTCTGCTCAGGCATATGATAACACATGAGTGCTGACTAGATTAACTTTGTTCCAGGTTCACTCCAAAAGGTGTGTTTACAGTAATTACTTCCAGTGCAAGCTGGAATTCATTTTATTCCCGCAGTGTGCGTTGATTTGAGTGCAGCCTGACTCACTGGCACTTAGAAAAGTAATTGCATGCAAGATTGTCAGAAAATGTCCACTTGTCCTAAAAAAAGGCTTCATAGAACTCTAAGAACATTTCCCTTAAATTATTTAGCACTCACTCGGCTCCTCTGAGGTTCCTTCATCTATTTCTATAGGGAAGGAAAATCTACATTCTCCTGACAGTATAAACCAATATTTAAGATGCACTGCACCACCACACACACAGATTTAATATCCCTGTAGAGAGCTAAGTGTTGCATATCATCCATTTGAAAAAGGATATCTTCATCGGAATATCTACAAGCTTTATGATTACAGAGTTGGATTTGTTATTTAAGCAATGCAAAGATTTGTTATATTAGCCGATTTTAAGTTGTTGAAGGTTGTTACTGAGGTTACTGAACTCTGTTTATAAGAATTATAACTGAGATTGAGTGAGATGTCAGTCAAGGCCGATTTGTGCCTGCCCACACGGCCCTGTGAAGAGGCGACATAATTTAAACGGATATTTCGGATTTTCTGAAGTTGAGTTGTATGAGGCACTTAGACAGTCAGTGTCAGGGACCAAGCAGTGAGGCAATGAGGAGAACAGAAGTCTGCTGGGAAAAAATAGGGTTTTTATTGGCCCAAAAATTACAAAACAATATGAACCAAGAACTTAATAACTAGGCCTATAAAAGAGGTCAACAAAATAGAACTGTACTCAGAATAGAAGCAAGAAAACAAAGTGTGAACTGAAGAAATGAGACATGAGGGAGCATATATATACTGGCATGGTCAAACCAAATAACACAAGAGGGGGAAACAAAATGGATATTAACTAGAACTAATACAAAGGAAAATCTTACTAAACCCAAACCCCCCTCTAACATGGCAGCAGATGGTATGAATACCGAATACGAATACCAGCATGGACACTGAGGAATGTCCTGCTGTGGACAGGGTGAGCACCAAAACGTATTTTAGCCACTTTAAAAGGGTCCACCTAAAAAACAACGTCAGTTTAAGTGTATGCTATATTTAGAATATTTCCACCATTTTGCCTTTCTGTCAGACAGCCTGTCCTGACGGGAAACCGGATATATAAGTTATATCGCTTTCTCCAAACCAACCAGACTCCACTGGAGAAATCAGTGACTTTACCTTGCAGAAGACGGGAGTTGCTGCTCTACTGCTGCCTTGATCGGTTAGTTTGTGTTATTGTGTGACTTTGGTGAATTCACACTAACCCTTTGAAATGTTAATACATCACTAATTAAACATCAATAAAGACCAGCAGCTCCCAAGTTATTGTTTTTGCTAAATAGAGTCTGGTTGAGCAAGAAGAGTGATGGCTCATGCCAAGAGTGCTGGCAATCTCCCCTTGGAAAAGGCTGTTTTAGAGCAAAGTAAAGCTGTGAAAATGTTATAATTATATTGTACGCTTAAACTGATAATGATTTCTTTTGATGGGCTTTCTTTTAAGGGTCTAAAACGCGTTTTATTGCTGACCACAGCAGTACATTGCATTTACATTTGTGCTCCTCTCTGCTTCTCTAAACTGGGAGCATGTTGACCGCTATCAAATTATCTGAACTATCCCTTTAAAACACCTGTGGACATGAACAATCTCTACTTCCATTATGTGCCTTCCAGCACTCTTATGTTTTCTGCTTTGGGGTGACTGACAGGGGGGACCACAGTACTGGTCTGATTTAACAGCAGTACTCGGCTTTTCACTACTGGTCTTGTCAAAAGAGACGTAAGAAGGCCAGTGAGCAAGAATCTTTAAATTCTGTCTCAAGGTCAGTTTCTGTTCTGTGAAGGGTTAATCATGAGCTCAGTGCAGCCAGACCTCTCTGACTCTCAGCTGGAGCTTCCCCTGATGAACGCAGGTAGTGGGAGTCCAGTTTGCATGACTCCCTGCTGTGACTGATGGTTGGAGAAACATGGAAATTGCATTCACAGGCTCAGTGGGAGCTGCTCTCCTCCTCCCTGTTGGTCTGATCCCACAAGGTCTCCAGTTAAACCCCGACCGTTTGCTAAAATGGTGACTAAAATAGCTGTATTTGTTGCTTTCATCAAATCCTCACACAGGTGTGGGACATAACAAACCAAAATAGCTGTTCATTTATTTTTTCATCTTCCATATACTGTAATTGGTGATTAAATTCTTGTAGGTGGGGCCTAGTTTATATACCTGCTTTACATACTTTTCCACATATTCTGTGCTTTGGATCAAACATGTAGGCTGTAATTCAGTGATCGTGTCAAATTTGAAGTTATTTCACATATAGCCATTGCTACATCAACATGTTCAATCTAAATGACCACACTCAGTTCTGAGTCTGACTAACCTGTTTGCAGAATTCAACCCTGTACCAAGCCTGAATGCTCACAGACAGTCTGTTCCAATCATCGTCATTTTTCTGTGTCTGTTTCATGTTGTTGCAGACTACACATTTCTAAACCGTTTTTATGTGTAATTGCCTTTTGATAGAGGTTCCTAGTCTGACCACCCGTAAGTCTATTTGTTCATTTGATAGTTTAGTTCAGATTTTTTGCATTACATCTTATTTTAACCAGTCAATCCTAGAGTTTCCTCTTCCTGCTCATTAAAACTGATTTCAACAGGATGAACAAGGCCGGCCAAAGCCTTTATGTGGCCCGATGCAGAATTGGATTTGGTGGCCCCCCACCACCTCAGTGCTGCCAATGCTATTGACTGTTGTCCATGCTTGATCATTCTCACACCTGCTGTAAATTTAACACACCCACTGTCAGTTTTATTAGTAGTGTTGTTTACCTTACCTTGCATGTTTTACTATGTTTTTTTTTTCTTTTTAAAAAGTAGCAGGCTCGCAATTTGGTCTGGTATTACTTTGCACTTTAATATTGAAAGTGATGCGG
This sequence comes from Lutjanus campechanus, assembly GCA_027495735.1. Taxonomy (NCBI): domain Eukaryota; kingdom Metazoa; phylum Chordata; class Actinopteri; order Lutjaniformes; family Lutjanidae; genus Lutjanus; species Lutjanus campechanus. The sequence goes on from JAJHUR010090768.1 coordinate 7,849, forward strand.
CGTGTGCATGAACGTGACACAACCTCTGACGAAGGCAGTGCAAAATGATTGAGTAGCATTAGCTAGCTATCCTGTTAACTTAATATTATCATTAAAAAACGAAGGAAGAAATAAAGCTCTCTTGTGGTACTGTTCAAGCAGTTTTAGGGGCCCTCTGGTGGTTATGGGGGCCCCAAGCAGGCGCTTAGTTTGATTATGCCTTGGGCAGACTCTGTGGGCGACCCTGTTGCCTCCTTGGTGCCCATGCAAAAAATTTACAGACACGCATTTACGATTTTATCTTCATCATAAAATGAAAAAATAGCTCTGTAAAGCTAGGACAAGGAGTTTTTACCTGTGTATGAAACGTTCAAAAAAAATTTTTTTTTACTGATGCCTCTGTCTATGAGAAGTTTGGCTCTTTCTATAAAGTTACTCTTAATGCCTGCCACAGAGAAACAAGCCTGTGAGTGTTACGGCTAAATTCCACCAGGCGTGGCTGCATCACGTTACAGCTGCACCATGTCAGCCAGAGATGATCACAGCCATTCTACACAATGCTTGTGATTCCACCAGCAGCAGCTCGGCACGTCTGCTCCGCTTCAAGTACGTGCCGAGTCTATTTTTGATGGATTCCGCATCAGTTAGCATAGAGCTCATCCAACGGGCAGGAAGTCGGTCACAGAAAAGGCAGGGAGAATCCAGTTTATTTTCAAAATAAAGGACTTTGTGCAGACTCACGATCATAAAGACAGACAGAAAAGAAACTATTTAACCACGTAGTCTAGGAGCACAAAGAGCAAGGAAAGAGGAGCTAATCAACAAAATCTGAGCAAGTAAACATAATCAGGCAGGCAAAACACTCCACTGCTAAAATGCTTCTGAAACGCTGCTGGTGGGGCTTGCAGCCATGCAGATCAGGGCAGATCAGAACCGTGGCACAGATGTGCCATGCCTGCTGGAATCAACTGGTTACATTAGGCAGTTAAAATGAAGCAGGAGTAGATTTTTATTCAGGTGATTTGTGGTTATTACCCACTACCACTTTTCTACACAGGGGCCTCCAAAAATCAACACAATATGAAAGTTCATTAAAGTAGTTTTGAATTAATTAATTAATTGATAATTCATAATAAAAAATAAGAATTACCATTTTTGTGTTGTATGGAGAAAGGCAGGGGCACTGTGATGTTGTTATTGGTCAGGGTTAAAAGTCCACGGAGTGACAGAGAAGTTAACCAACTGCCACCCTCATTCATCCTCCACTGAGGCCAACTCTGACTCATCAAGTCACACACAGTCATGAATCAGAGAGAAAAGGCCAGAGTGAATGGTGTGTGCGCGCTGTATATGTGTGTGTGTGTGTGCATGTGGGCAGTCGGTGGAAGTGCCAGGAGTACAATAAAAGGTTTTAATATGTCCTCAAAACCACATGAACACAGAGCCTCTGTGGCTGATAGCAGCGGGCAGATGTTTATCTCTAATCAATATGAGCACAAAGAGATTACAACAAAGTCTTATCATCTGTCATCTATTACAGCGTGGCTCCAGTAAATATACTGTTGTTGTCTGCACTACCTGTTGTGGGGAGTAAATCCTGCAGCAGTCAACTGACTGAGCGGCTTTGAGTTTCAGTGGCAGTGGTCCAGTCAAAGCTGTGGTGATGATGATGAAGCGAGCTCAGCCGACTGTGCCCTTCCCAAGCTTTGTAAGTGGTATCATGAAAGCACTCGAACATGTAAGGGCATATCTGATTTGCAAACCAAATACCCTCAGCCAAAACACTCTCTTTCAGTTGTTCACAAGTGGAGTATATTAAAGAACCGTTTGACACTAAATTATACCAGCTTTTTTTTTTTTGCAGCTGCCACAAGCTGCAGATATAAACTAACAGAATGTTAAGTTAAACATTTCTCATTCGATCTGCAGTTGTCTGGAGATCAGGGTGACACACGCTTTTAAAAAATTAATATTGCTGCTGTAAAGATGCTGTAATTTCCTTGCTCTGGTTTTTCCGACATAAATTCACATGATCAAGGCTGACAATTTGAAAACGTGCGTACTTAAAATTAATTTGCTTTTTTCAGATAGGTTATTATTTCTGTCAGGCATAAGCCTGCGGGAGATCATGCAGTGGGTCTGGTGTGTGAGGGACCGATGGGACTGGGACTGGAGCTACTGTTCTGTCCGCAGCTGATTTTATGTACTATGGGTCAGTCTGACATTTTTTTTATATGTTTATAACTGTATGTTCAAGGACCTCTTGTGATTGCGGTGATTCACAAATCTATGAAAAACCTGCGTTATTGACTGCTCTGTTTTATGTTGTTTTTATGTCCTCACGGCTCTTAAAAGGTCCAGTGTGTAAGATTTAGGGGGATTTATTGGCAGAATATGGCAGAAAAAGTATAGAATATTAAGTTAAGTTTTAATTAGTGTATACCTGAAAATAAGCACCATTGTATTTTCTTTACTTTAGAATGAGTGATTTGTATCTACAGAGGGCAGAGGTCATCTGCCATGTCAGTCCACCATGTTGTGCCACCATGTTTCTACTAGAGTGGCAATGATTAATTGAGTATTGATCGCTAAATAATTGATAGATTGTTAATTGATTATTAAATTAATTGCCAATTATTTTGTTAACTGGTTTTAGTAATGAGGGAAAAAGGAAAAAGTCTTTGATTCCAGCTTCTTCTTCTTCTTTTTTTTTCTTTTTAAAGTCCCTTACAATATTAAACTGAATATCTTTGGGTTGTGGAAAAAACAAGACACTTGAGGATGTCACCCTGCACTTTGGGAAAAACTGATTTTCATCATTTCATGACATTTTATAGACCAAAGAACTATTAATTGATTAATTGAGAAAATAATCAACCAATTAATCAACTCTAAAACTCTACACCATCCCAGAATGGACTAACCAAACACTCCCTTTCATGTTTTTCATGGCCACTGTAGGATCTCCTGCACTTTTGGAAGGGGAGGGTTAAGAGAGTTGATTGCAGTCTCCAACCACACCAGTTGATGCCACAAAATTCGACATCCTGGTCATTTAACTGGCTAGTAGGAGCTGCACGTCATCAACAGTTGCTAGGCTACAAGCAAGGCAGAACAAGTCTGTCACAGGCTACATTTTGGCCTATGTTGTGGCCAGCGAAATGATCAAAATCGCAATATGGTCTACTGCAATTTTCGAATCGCAGGAAGCACAATATTTGTTAAAGGCAAAATGTGTATTCAAATACCATTTTAAATTAAATATTGTGGTGCTGCAGAGATGTCCTGGCCCACACATCATTTTCTAGACTTCAGACAACATCTTCGTTTAGTACAGATCCCTGAAAGAATATGTTTTTGAATGAAAATGAGAATAATGATGTAAAAATTATAATTTCCTCTAATATCGCAAATCACTTTGCATGTGCAATAACAGTCAGAACAGTTGCAATTAAATATTTCTTTAAAATCGTTAAGCCCATTCAGCAGTCGTGGCTCAAAAACTTTTCTAAAAACATTTTTAGAAAAGTTATGTCTACATTGTGTCTGCGCGGTTGCAGTATTGAAGCGTTCAAGTAAACAAATGAGAGATAAAGACTTCACCACAAAATCAACTGTAACTTGCTTCATTCTGAGCTAATTTTCATGACATTTGGTCTGAGCACGAAAGGGTTGACTTGAATTCAGTTACTTGGGGCGATCGAATCAGCTGCAGCTTTGTGCCAAAACATTAAACTTCTGATTAGCCACAACCTCCACTGGGACATGCAGGCTCCAACCTATGAATAGGCAACAGCAAGGGTAAATTATTTAGAATTTCAGCTTTTGTGACTTTCTCCAAAAATGTAGATCTGTACTCTACTGCACTCTTCTAGTTAAAATAGTGATATGAGATAATGCAGTGCACTCAGAAAGTATTCAGATCCCCTAACATTTTGTTATTTTGCAGCCTTATGCTAAAATCTTCTAAATTCTTTCCCCCTCATCAATACACTGCACTCAGCATCATATAACGACAAAGGAGAAATGGATTTTAGAATTCTTCGCAAAATTTATCAAAATGAAAAACCGAAATATCAAACTGACACTCTGCTGCGACACTTTAAGCTCAGGTGCCTATCATTGCTCTTGATCGTCTTTGAGGAGGTGTTCAAATTCAGTTGTTTGGACATCATTTGTAAAGGCACACATCTGTCTGTGTAAGTTCTCACAGCTGCATACAAAAATCAAGCTATGAGGTCTTAGGAACTGCCTGCAGCTCAGAGACAGGCTTGTGTCAAGGCACAGATCTGGGGAAGGCTACAAAAAATATCTGCTGCATTGAAGACCACAGTGGCCTCCGTGATTGTAAAATGTTTTAAAGAACTGAGTGTAGTGTGAGGAGAGAAAAAAAAGGAATTTAAAGGATTTTACAAAAGGCTGCAGCACAACAATGTGAAAAAAGTGAAGGAGTCTTAATATTTCTATATCTGAATTCACTGTACATCCCAGCTGAGACTCAGCTTATATCTAGTAAATCCCATTCAGTGCAGGAAATGGTGCAAGCTGATCACACACATTACAGTATGCCGACCATATTGCCCCTCAGAACAAGACACTCTACACAGTAAATGTAAGACACAGATGCAGACATGCATAATGCATGAGTGTTGAGCAAGTGTTCACATAGCGATGTGAGTGTGCTATGTTGAGAGTATTTATGGCATATTGCACCGTGAATAATGACTCCAAACACACACACACACACTCATATATTTGCATGTACATTGATGCACACATGTCTGCATACACACACACTGAGCAATCTCGTCTCTGCTGGCAGTACAGACGGATGTCTTCTGGCAGCTTATAACCTGTATCAAGCTACCAGCTTGGCTTGCACAGAGCAAGTAATGACATGCACACAGCATTACTGCATGCATTAATAGAAATGTACACTATAGTCCTCACTAGACTGTCAGCTCTATTCTGCGTTAATAATGAGAAGTCATTACAATGCTGTTCTTTACATCCAGAACAGATTTAGTGTGGTGCATGTATTGATCACCGAGCAGAGCAGGATACTGTATCTGTCAGGGTTCTCTACTGGGAAGAGGCTGTTTACAGAGGCCTTGGATGCTGCACCTGGTAAACTTATTGACCAGTAACAAGTATGTTCAAATAAACCCTGCTCATGAATATTGACCGGCGTCCCATAAAATATTGAGTGTGAGAGCTGTGCTGGATCCTTCGTTGTGTGTAGTTGT
>JAJHUR010090769.1:0-28887 GCA_027495735.1 Lutjanus campechanus
AGATGCATTGGGTGAGCTCTGGGTGGCAGAACAGGGGCTGCATTGTTTGCCAGGCTCCCCCATGCCAGAGACTGGCACCTCACTCGCAGTGTAGGTGGTGCTCGGAGCCAGCGAGGTTGGATGCGCTAACAAATTCCTGCACTGGTTTGCAGCAAAATTGCCTCCAGTAAATCCTTCCATGTTCTTGCTTCTTTCATCCAAGCTGCTGTCGTAGAGAAACATCACCGGGTCGATCCAGTGCGAGTGGAGGAGCAATGAAGCGGTCATAGCATGCCCTACATCGAGACGACCAACTCTTTTTCAAAATCCCCTCGACTGAACACAGACAGGGACTCGGGCAGAGTAACGATACCCACACGCCTGAGTACATAAAGATCGCAAGGTTATTGGCCAGGGCCAAGCACGTGATATGCAAAGGAGATGATAAACGTCGAAGCATCAGATAATGCAGATCAAGCGGTGCATTTGTCAAGATCTAAATCAGTATATCCATGTTTTTCATATGCACAGAAGCAATATTTTCCCCAAATGTTAGAATCTCAAACTGAGTGATTGATTGAGTGGTGATGAAAAGTTAATATTGTATATCGTACTGTGCCATCATAACACGCTGAATTGTATGATGCACTGCATAAGGGGAAAAACAAAAGCTCTCTTTTTAGACAGGAATGGGTGCGCAATTACGCGTGCCATTTCAGCTGCACAAGCTCTTAATCTAAGAGTAAAGCAAAACTGATTACGGATATATGGATCTGAATTGTAATTTTGGCTTTAAGTCTAAAGATTGAACCTTTTTATGTGCTTTCAGTAAAGGTGCAGACTTTTATAAATGTTCAATTATATTACTAAATAATCTGACCTGGCTGACTGGCTTAAAGAGAGGCTTTACGCATAATAATTACGCAGGCGGATTTTTAAAAAATAAATAAACAGAGAACTATGTCTTATGGATACATTTAAAACGCATATGATAACAACAATAATAATTTTCTTATCCTCACATTTGGCACTACTAGGTATAAATACAGACACAGGTTAAGTGTCCACAAAATACCAAAAGCATGCCACATTTGGCTGCACCCTTCCTCATATGGGTTAGACGCGGCTGGAGGCCAAGGTCAAGTTGAAAGCTGCAGTCTGGCCAAATAGGCACTTCACGCCAGGAAACCCAAAGAGAAAACACCGCTGAATGCCGAAGAGGAGGTTTCATCGACAGACTGTTCGTTTGTTAAAAACAAGTACCATTAATTTCAATTTCCTTTTTTAACTCTCAGATTTTTTAAATAAGAAAAAAAGTCTTTTGTTATTAAATAGTGAGAATCAAAGCTCATGATAAACTATTTTATTCCTCTACTGGTGTAAAAAGTGATTTAAAGGGGGAAAAAAACGTGTTTCAACGTGGTGTTTCTGCTGAAATGCCTCCATAGGAGGGCTCTTGTTTTCCTGTGCGGAAAGCAGAGATAAATTTGGGGCACACAGGCGATATATAAACAAATCCTTCATGAGCATGAGTCTGTAACGCAAGAATAAAAATAAAATCTTGTTTACGGTTTAGCCTACATATGGCACTAAAACACTGAGCTGTGTGGGCTCACTGTGATGGACTGAAGGAGGTGAATATGGACGTGAGAGTAAAGACTGGTCTCAAACAAAATACTGTTTTCACTTTCAGAATTCAGTTTTGTTTTACATTTCTAACACGAGACCACAGACGCAGAGAAACGTATCCCCACCTAAATTTGAGCACCGTTTTTATTTTTAATAGAGTTTTCCCACCTTTTGAGGCTGTAAATCTTTATGGCCCAAGTTCATAGCTCGTAGGCAAGAGTGAGTAGCGGTCTACATTTCAGGAAAAAAACATAATGTTTTATGTCGATGAATAAATTCATGTGTGATTTTTATTTTTATTGCATTTTCATGATAACCGACTTTAGATTAACTATTTATTATTATTATTTACTATTTACTATAGTACACTACGTTTGGGGTAGAAAAAAATGCTTTTTTAAAATTAAATTTCACGTGAAACAGAGTCAGACAAAGTGAGTGTTGGATGGACAGGAATCACCTCAGCCACGTTGTTCACACATTAGAGGGCGGCTGTCTGTCTAAACATCCAGCAGCTGGTGCGACATGTTATCTGAGTAGATGAGCCAGTTAAACGAAAAAGATGATCCATGACTAAACTGCAAACAGGTCAGGAGTTGTTGATAAAGAAGCGTTTCATTTGTTCACTTTATTTCCAATTCACTATTCTGTCAACACACATTCTGTTTAACACACACGCTCTTGTAGCCTACACGCACGCAGTTGTGCAAATGACAGTATTTAAAACGAGGATCGTTTGTGTCAATTTGTCGAAAAAATACAAGATAACCGAGATGTTATTATTAGTGACGGTAAAGTCACAGTCAGGACGAATACAAATGATGTGGAACTCCAAACCTTTAATTAGTCTCATTAAATTAAATATCTCTTTAAGCAGAAGTCGAAACGCTGACATCAATGTACGACTAAAACGCTCAAGTCTGAAACAGATTTGAAAATATACGTTTTTTTTAAAAATCGTACTAATTAAATTCATTTTAAAAAATACCGCTTACAGTCCGCAAACATACCATGAGCCTAATAAAACAATTGATTGTTGATTATTGTATTTTGACACTGTGTTGAATTACAGTTTTATTGATTTGTTCTAAGACGCTTTCAGAGTGTTCTTTACGGTTCTTTAAAAGGGAAAACGGGATTTCATTTATTTTTCTTTCTTTCTTTTATTAATTTTACAACATGGCGCACACAGTATAAATTTAGCATTGGATAAGGAGGTATCGATTAAAGACGAGGGGTTCCCTCCTTAGTTTACTTGATTAGTTTCGTTCAATTCCTGGATGCCCAAAGAACCATGATTATATTATTTGATCCCATAGACACTCAACAATTGAGCCTTCATAGCCTAATAAAAAGATAATCTGTCCAAAGGTATTTATTAGTTTCTGTCACTAGGGAAGTGGGGAAAACAGTGAAACTACTCAATAATGTATCTCTGAACCGCCTCTTTAACCAGATCACACACATTTAGACTATTCTGCGCGATCTTTTGATAAAGAACATAACAATAAACGTAATAATTTTCCATTTCCATTCACTGAGCCTCCGCTGAAATTGTTCGGAGTCTTCATGGGAAGGCTCCGATTTAGAACTTGATGACTTCAGGCTTTGTCATTGCTTCAAATACAAAGACTAAAATAAAACCCCGGTTTGTTGCACCAGGCTACAATATGGATTAAGAACCATCTGGAATAAGAAAACAGCAAATAAAGTTTGTGACAAGTCATCAGTTTTAGGATGAAACATGCACCATGTTTTCTACACAGTCGGTCTAAGTAAGACGTAGGCGCAGCAATAAAAATACATGTATCTTCTTGCTGATACATAGGCCTATCGTAGTTTCAACATTACATAGATTGTATAAAAAGCACGTGACACAAATGCGTCATTATCGTGTTAACAAATAAAAACACAAATAGGCTGCTGAAAGCAAAACTTATTAGAAAGTGTAAGCAGGGCTGCAGCGGATGATGTGAAGCTGTGTGTGTCACAAGTGTGCTGGAGGCCTGAGAGACCAAAGTGCTGCTCTGTTTGCAGTACCTATCAAGTAGATGACAACACAGCTCTTAGCCTACAGTGCTTAATGGACTTTTTATGGGTTTGTCTTGTGATCGCATGACCTATGGCACCTTGGCCCCTCAGTGGCTCTTGGCAAACTAGATCAGAAACATGCCGCCCTCCTGGTCTGGCCTATAAGTGGGGATAGAAGAGGGGTCCACACATCCCCAAATTACTGAAGCTGAAGCTGGCTGCAGGATCCAACAGTCGGTCACAGCTGTCGGGGAGACAATATGCCATAAAAATATTCAAATCGTCATTAGAGAGGAATTTCTAGCATCGGGGTAAGATTTAATGGATAATTTAGATCTAACGGCAAAAATCTGATTGTTGTTAGGAACAACGTGTGCAGTTTGGGTCCTCTGTTTCTCTGCCCCGCTGCCACTGCATCTGCTCTGCAGCTAGGCTCCTCAAGTCAGATGTTTGTGCAACATTTTAGCGTGACTATGGAATCAGTGGGGCACAAGATGCAAACTGGAACATTTGGGAGCTATTTAACTTACTAGCGCTCAGAGACACGAAGGGAAAATTGTATAGTGCGTGTCCAAATACAAGGCATTTAGCATTTAAATAGCCATTTTCATCGAGAGAGTTAGTATTGCATTTGGTTATTTAAGCTGTTTCCACGCAAAGCTCCTCCCTTTGAATTTATAACAGCTTTTCAACAAAAACAGGATTTAAAGCATTGCTACTATAAATCAGCAATCACTGAACAAACGTGGTGCCTGGGGTTGTTTTAAATGTTTTAAATTCTGTCAAATCAAATTAAAAGTAGAATCAGTAGGATTTGTCCGAGCTGGTCAGAAACGCACCAAACACAGTTGATTCACAGGAGGTCAAACAGCAACGTTTTGGGTTGGTAAAGCGTCCTCAACACAGCAAATGAGATGAGGAATGAAATGAGAAAATACGGAAATACAGGCAGAGGGCAGGGTTTCTACAGATAAACCCAGCACCACACACTTCTAGTGTAATAAATAATGATTGAAAAGGATTAGAGCTGCAACAATTAATCAAACATGAATCGAGTAATATTCTAAGAAAAAAACAAAAGTCAAAATTGTGTGATTTCAGCTTCTTAAATGTGAATATTTACAGGTTTCTTTAGTCCTTTGAGAGTAAACTGAATATCTTTGGGTTGTCAGAAAAACAAGACATTTAAGGACATCATCTTTGGCTTTGGGAAAGACCGATGGACATTTTTCACCCTTTTCTGCCACCCAACCAAATAAATAATTAATTAATTGGGGAAAATAATTAATTAATTGACAATAAAATTAATTGTTAGTTGTAGCCCTAAAAGGGGTTATGTTTGTGAGTCTATACATTGTTTTTTAGGAAAATGTTGCATATCCAGAAATAAAAAATAATTACAACTATAACATCACAATTTGTTTTTATTTCCTAACAGGATATGATATGACACTCTGATCCCATAATAACATTTCCCATGTCAAGACAAATAACCCCCCATGAACGCAACGTAAAGAAATTATCACAAATAAAAGATAAATACAGTATGAGGAGACTGTTTGCAGCTGTCTAGCCTTGACAAACAGAGATAATGAATTCTTAACACCACAGATTCCCCTCGGACATCTTTGCATATAAGAGCTGCAGAGCTGCCAGTGATCGACAGTCTGCTAATCTTTTTGACCCTCTGTATATCTGAAAATTCACTTGTTTCTAAAACTGAAAGGAGTGTTGCATTTTAAAAAGGCTAAATCACACAGGAAACGTGATTTCCAATAGGAGAGAAGTGCACACATGATCTGTCACGCTGTGTTGGAGCTCAGTTGGCTTCATGTCTTTTCACAACTTAGAAAAAAAAAAACAAAAGAAACAGTCCTCAGGGTGAAATGCACCCTAACTATGCTATGTTAGTCCTGTGCAGGGCCAGGGGACTGGCAAGGCTGTGGACGGGGTGGAGGCTGACATTACTGCTGGCCCTCCTCCTCACGCAGGAACTGGAATACGGAGGAGAAATCTTTATTGGCATAACCGCGTGCGCACATCATACGGTATATCTGATGGGCTAAGGAGCCGAGAGGGACAGGAGTCTTTGTGTTGGTGGCTGTGTTCTGTGCGAGGCCGAGATCCTGAAAAAAAAAAACAGAAAAGCAAACATACGTTAGAAAAACCAACTGAGCTGAAAATTGAACTCTAAAACCAAAACCACCAGTCCACACACCACAGAGATTTTTTCTTTATGTTGTAATAATATGGGCTTGATTCCCTTTTAAGAGGGACGTAAACTACTAACAGTCGACTGCAGCATTTTAAGTGGTATGTGACTGAAGATAGAAATTCTTATTTTTTCAACACTGTCATTTAAATCCTTGTCACATGCAACACAACAAATCCCTGACTAACTTAAGATACATCTGATACAAGAGGGTCTCTGCAGGCTTCAACAAGTTAAATTTAAGACTTTTTAAGACCATTATGAATGCAATTTAGGGCCCATTTCATGTCAATAATGAATGATATGAAAGAAATGTCCCAGAATGTTGTTATTGCAGAGTGGTTCTCAGAGCAGTGATGCTCCTGATGAAAATGAAGAACAATGTTGAGTGATATCAGGTGTCTACTGGTGGCTTTTTACGGTAGCTTTATGTTTTTCTGATTTCTTATGCAACTCTAATGCTTTAATATAACTCTTTATACCCAAAGTTTCTAATTTGAGTGTTTTCTTGCACAAAGTGCAGCAGGCTTTGTATGTGTTATTTTCAACAGGCTTCAACCAAACACTTAATTTTCTTGAGCCACTTCTCGCTGAACTTGCACTTACCCATTTTAGATGAAAGTCACATTACAGAAACAATTTTAATTCATTACTTCTAAAAAATAGCTTCTTTTTTTTTGAGGAGGAGTTGCCACGTTAGCCCACAAAACACATCATGAGACACGTTGCTCAGTGTTGCAATGATAAATTCTTTGCCTATGTGGTTATTCTTTTCATGTCATCTTTCTTTTGTAGTTTAACCCAAAACATATTTAAAAGCAAGGCTTAAGTTAATGCAGCTTTATAAAACAAACGGTAACTTCATAATTCCATCATTTAAAAACAATAAGACCTGTCTCAATCATATTTAAGACATTATAAGGCATAAAATTCGGATTACTGGATTTTAGAGTTTTTAAGACTTTAAGGACCTGCAGAATCTCTCTACATACAATATAAATGAGAACAAAAGTGAAACATGAATACATTTTTGAATCCTCTGTACCAAAAACATCAGGGAAAATAGAAACTAAGGTTGTGAAAAGTTCAAGTACTTCAATACTTTTTCAATACCATGTGTTTAAAATGATACAATATCCATTAATTACAGCACCAGAAAAATCAAAGCTATAAAAAACAAAAGATATAATGCTCACTCAGTGACTCTGTACCAGCAGTGTGTGCTGGAAAAGAGAAATATAAAAAGGAAAAAAAAAAAATTTTGTGTGCCGAGGACTTTTTTTTCTCTTTGGTATCTAGTATATTTTTCTTTTCTTTTCTTTTTTTGCATTGTGTTGAACTTGTAACTTCTGGTATTGTGACAACTCTAATAGGAACAAATCAGTTCTCCATACATAATAGAGGAAACAAAACTATTACAGCTATAAAATACGTGTCATTTCCTCATATTTGACAAGGGCAACATTAAAAACACCAGTGCTCAATATAGGGGTTATCAAACGGACCTTAGCCATCAGTTGGGTGCCGAAGCCTCCCTGGTAGTTGTTCCCAGAGGGGACTCCCTCCATAACTCCAGGCACAGGGTTGTAGGTGTCACTGGACCAGCACCGACCTGAACTCATGTTCAGGATCTTGGCCAACAGTTTGGGATCAAGACCAAGTCTGTGAGTGAAGACAAATTACATTTTACTTACACAAAGTGTATTGCTGCTGCTGCATCTATCATCATGATTTATAACCGCTGCATAATGCTGTTATTTTATCTCCCAGAAGATTGTTCACCTGATTCCCAAGTTCATTGTCTCTGAAGTCCCGATCATTCCAATGGCAAGAAGCATGTTGTTACAGATTTTAGCAGCCTGTAACAATATAATATAATATAATATAATGTAATGTAATGTAATGTAATGTAATGTAATGTAATGTAATGTAACCTGAACTCCATTTTCATTGATTATATTAAATATCATTAAACAATTGACTAACACGTTCATTATTCACTCAAAAATTACTTTGATGTCTGAATGACAATTGCATTGTGACAATTTCTGGAAAATATGAAAAACTGACTCATACCTGTCCAGTTCCAACCTGACCACAGTACACCACATTGGCTCCCATGCAGCTGAGAAGTTCTTTGGCTGCAGTAAATTCCTCCTCTGCTCCTCCGACCATAAAAGTCAGTTTACCCGAACTGGCAGCACCCACACCTGGGAATGGGAAATCATGCTTACAAAACAAAGAACCAAGTAATCCCTCTACACCAACCAAACAGAGATGGTTGGTATAGAGGGATTTCAAGAAATCTGTTGAAATGTGGTGAATAAACGTTAAATTGAATGAAAACAATACAGCAAGCTAATCTATAGCTAAAAGTAATTATTGTTAATTATAGCAGCCTTCTCAAAGTAGCTGGAATAGCAGCTACAATCCTTTATGAAACAAGCCAGATTCCAAAAATGTTGGGATGCTGTGTAAAATGCAAGGAAAAACAGAATACATTCAAATTCAATCAAGTGAGAAGACAACATCAAAATAAAAAAAAATTAAAAAACTAAATAAATAATGAAAATAACCAAAGGAAGGTAATATACAATAAATATGGGACAATCAAAAGCAAGTCTGTGAAAGTGTGTCTTTAAAAAAAGATTTGAATGAGGAAAATAACCTATAGTCTCACAGGAGAAGACCAGAAGCTTTAAGACACTGACAGAAAACATTTTTCAAGGCCTCGTCTAGATTTAGTAACAGCAGTTTCTGGATCTATTCACACATTTGATGGTCCATTCGGGTTCACATGGGGATAAAAGCTCACCGATATACAATAACCAGGTGCAAGCCATGCAGGTGCCAAGAAATTAAACAACATAGTCTTATAATTAATTCTAAAGTTTACAGGAAGCCAGTGGAGAGAGGCCAAGATGGGTGTAATACGTTTCCCCCTCCCTGGTCTTTGTGAGCATCTGCCAGCAGCGTTTTGTACTAACAGGAATCTAGAAGACTGTGCTGCTGGAAACAAGTGGGATTTAAAACAGTTAAGCCAAGAAAAAAAACAAACACAAGACTAACATAATTTCTTCAAAATTCATATTGAATGGCGGTAATTTAAAAAAAATGTATTGAGAAGTAAAGAGAAACATTTAGCAACAGAGATTCCTGCCATTCAGAGTAACAGTATTTCCAAAATACTGTAAGACGTCTCCAAGACATCTAATCTTGGAGAATGTGAAGACAGAGTTATCAGCAAAACAAAGGAAACTCACAGTGAATGACTCATGCAAGAAGCGAATTAAGGAGCATTTTACATGTACACAACACATTGAGAATGTGTTTCTCAATTGGGTTTTTTACTGCAGTTTGCAATGCTGGGGTAGAGACGCATACACAAAAGAAAAGCCCATTTCTGGTTGGAAGGAGAAACGGACCTATTTTAAAATATAATGAAACAAAAGTACTATTTTGATGCAAAGCAAACTTTTTCATTTTTCCACAATTGGAGTATGCAGGCTGCATATAAATGGGAATATTAAAGGAATATTCATTTTCATTAGCCATGTCAACAGCTTAGTAGGACTATTGTACCTTTTTGGAAAAACAGAATATTTTGTGCATGTAAATGTAGTCAAACATAAACTGAACTGTTTGAATATTAAACTGTGTCCCAACCTAGTCTTCCATTTCAAAAGCAACTGAAAAAACCAAGACACTTCCTACCCTTACAGCACAGAAACCATAAAGACCTGTACTGAATATCCAGTCCATGGTTCAAAAGTGGACACGAGGTGTATTTATCTCTCGAATGGGACAGCCACTATATATAGAGCACGCCCGACGGTTAAAATACCAAAGCTGTCAGAAAGCAGGTTTGTGGATTGTCTGCAGTGGAAGAATTCCTCTCAACTGAGCAATATTTTTTCCGCATTTAAATTGAGAACTGCGTCGAACCGCTGCTGTTTACAATCAAAGTAACTGTTTTGGGGGGATTTTGGAGGAAAATTCATTCAGCAGCTAACCAGTAGACATTTTTGTCAAACGTAAGCCATTGTTATTTTCAATAAGGTCTGCTAGGAAATTGCGTTGCCACTCCTTGTAAGATAAAAGTTCACGGGTCTCTATTTCTGTTATTTCTTCTACTCTAGCCTTTGGTAAGGCAATCATTTTAATAAAAGATGGCAGTTATCTCATCTGGTCGTTGCATTTTTTCACACAGCGAAACAACTATCAGACACATGCTGACTCAATTATGTCCCCACCACCATGTGCTCTTTTATGTCAAAGCTTTAACTACGCTGGATTAAACAGTCACTACATGCCACTGTACTTCTTTTGATTTCCATCTGACCACTGGAGATGTTCAAAAAGTTTCATTTAGGAGTTAAAGCCTGCTGATTGACGTGATGTATCAAAGTATGACATCCGCTTCAGTTTGCACTAGTTAAACTGCCGCTGCCACACACATGCACTCAGACGCACACAAGTTCAAGGCAGAAAGTTGGACAACTTTAATCCATGTGCACTACCACAGGACGGAAGCATATAAATCATTTCTAATCTTTAGGGCCAGGCTATAAAATGGACCACAATCAATTCAAAGAAAGTGGCTGTCCTGACGTTGAAAAGGCCAAGTTCAAACAAACTGTTTCTGTGTGGACCCCCAAGAAAGTCAGAGAGCACGCATTTTACAGCTACAAACATTTGTGCAGGCAGAAACTACTGCTCCACTACCTTGTCTTCATTAGATGGATGCTGTTGGTGCTCCTTTTCTACCACAACGTAAGCACAAAGCGGCATAAGTGGCAACATTGGACTTACCACAATCGAAATAATACGTGTTAATTTAAAGTCCAACTTGAAAGTAGGAAAAACGTGCATTTCTTTTGTTAAGACAACGCTTTGGCTTTGGTGTAAAGCTACAAAGGTAGTGGTCTAGCATTGTGGATGAATTATGTGTTATATTTGGTGTTTGAATAGAGGCTAGATCCTATGTGCCTCCTTCTTGGTCTGACAGATTGTCATATTGTAATTGTCAAACACAAGGGATTATTCAATTTACTGACTTTTGCTGCTAGAAAGAATATTCTGCTCTTTTGGATCAAAAACATGGCTCCAACTAAAAAGTGGTGGCACAATCTCATAATGGAGTGTATGCCCAGTGAATACATCTCATGTATGTGTCGCTCTTCTGTGGACACCTTTTATAAAGTTTGGGACCCTTACCTAAAATACATTGGACCTACACTCTCATCCTTTATGCTGCAAGGACTTATTAAACCGGCATAGCATGACATTGTATATTGTCTCTTGTACAATCAGGGTAACCTTGTCATCTGTTAACTCACTTATTTCACATTGTCTGTTTCTGCGGTGGGGGGATGCGGAGGGTGGCGTTAGACATAACGCCCTTTTATTTATTTTCTTAAATTTATTCTTGTCATGTCATATCTGAGCTGCTCTGTTCTGTGTTGTTTATGGAAAATCTAATGACAAAAATATTATTCCAAAATAAATATAAAATACCATTTCAAGTTTGATATAGTCATACTCCAGAGATGTCCTGATCTACACATTGTATTCTACAGACTTAATCATCGCACAGATCACCACAAAAATCACACAGATCATATTAATGGTTTTCAATGAAAATGAGAGTAATGATGTAAAAATTACCATTCCCTCTAATCTCAAATCGTATTGCAATTCCATACAGTATGTGCTGGCTGAGACACCGATTAAAATGGCATGCAGACTCTGCCGTATGCTGATGTGTAAATGATGCGGACTGTGTTTTTTCTCACCCTAATGATGGAGCGTGATTGTCTAACCACTATCACATGCGCAAATATACCGGTGCCTTTGTTTTCACTATAGCTGTTGATACTGACAAAGGCCTGAGGGCCACACTGTCACCTACATAAAAGAAATGCATATGAAGTGTGCAACACTTTTTTCCTACTTTCAGGTGTGATCAGCACCTCACCACAACTGCTGGTGTGCGTTACTCTTCTACATTATTTAAAAGTCAACAGAACATAAAGAAATGAATGAAATGAATTTAGTTAATGTTATTCTAAAAGGTAGTCACTCTGCTGTATTCTACACATATAATACATATACTGTAATAAATATAAGAAGTCATGCTGACACAAGGTAGGAGGTTCCTTTCCAATAATGTAAAGCTAAAATGATCAGTTGATTAATCGAGTTACTGAAAATAAAAGTGCAACTATCTTGATAATTGATTCAACACTTGAGTGACTTTTTAAAGCAGAAATGGCAAAAGTTCACAACTTCTAGCTTTTCAAATTTGAATTATTTTACTTCCTGGTTTTCTAAGACTTCTATGATAGTAAACTAAGTATCTTTTGGTTTTGGACTCATGTTATGATTACACAAGATGTCACCCTGGGAACTTGTGAGGGGAGTTTTTGCCATTTGATGACATCCTACTAATATGAATCTGAAAACCTGACCTCAATGTGGAAATTTGCCTTCGGTTTCACCATAAAACATGTCATCAAAAAATGCAAATATGCAATGCATATCACAATACATCATTTCAGTATACATGTTCATAAAAATGCAACTCACAATACACAAGTCCACACTATATATCAGCATTTCTGTCTTGGTCCTTAGGCCCCACTGCCCTGCATATTTTAGCAAGTATTACGTTGCTAGATCATTGAAATCCTCCGTTTTTTGTCACCCATTTCTACACTTCACCGCCAGCCGGTTCAGAAGCCTCCAAAATAGTCTGAGTCACCAGACATAGAGTCTGGCTATTAGCCTGCCATTGGCTGCCTTCAGACAGCATTCTCCTACCCTTCCGCTGTGTGTGTGTTATCGCTTTCTAAATCCCAGATGCTTCGGAAAACAACAACCACCACCTCCAAGCAGCTGACACTCTGAAAATCACAAGTTACCCTAACCTAACCTGATCGCTAATGGTACGAATGTAAACAAGCTAGCAGCTGTTACCTTTTTTTGCAGGTATTTAGCCATTTAATATCTGGGCTTACCTCCCCATGTGCAAATGTTCCACCAAAATAAGTTCCCCCTGACACTATTTTGCACGGACAGCATAACAGCATCGCTGCGTCTTAAGACTAAAGACATTCAAACAAGCCAAAGCATTTTTATAGCAGGATGAAGTTAAATTAACACCTCTCTAAACAATTTAACATAAACTAAACATTACATTGTGCATTTATTGCGGGGCCTTTGTATTTGACTAGGTGAAGGTCACCTGATAAACCAGCAACCAAATATATTATTTCAAGATTAGACAGCAAACAGTAATGTTTATTATACAACCCATATTGTTATTAAAAATGTAAAATCTACCTCCTGATACAGGTGCATCCATAAAAACTGCCCCCATCTTCTCAGCAGCTGCAGCCATTTCTTTTGAGACAGCTGGGTCAATGGTGCTGGAGTCGATGAGCAGTGAGCCTTTCTTCACCTTTCTGTTGGAAAAAGTATGCAATTTAGAATCTGACTTAAATCTATGAGATCATTACATAAGAACATACTGAAGGAGAAACCAGAGTGTACTTGAGAATGCCGTTGGGTCCAGTGTACACATCTATGACATTGGGACTAGAGGGGAGCATGGTGATAATGCGGTCAGCCTTATCAGCGACCTCAGCCGGACTATCCAGAATCTGAGAAAACACAAAAAATAATGAGGTAAGAGAACAATCAGGTGAAAAGTATTTAAAATTTAAAAAAGGGTGTGCATATTTGAGCCACCCACCTGAGCACCCAGCTCCTGCACTTCTTTGCACGACTCCGGGAACACATCTGTAGCAATGACTGGGTATCCGTGCTTTAGCAAGTTCTTTGCCATTGGGTTTCCCATATTGCCCAGACCAACAAACCCCACCGATGTCTTCGAGGCCATAGACCTTGTGGAGACTACAACAAAATAGCCAAATGGATCAATGATAAGACAAGATATCCTTGTTACATATTCAAGGATAGAGATGAAACGATCACCGGTTAAACTGGATAAATCACATTAACAATTCCAGGTGATTAGTATTACTGTTACAAATTTGAATTATCATTAAAAATGTTAATACTGTGCAGCATCAACCAAAGTAAACAGTCTTCCAGACACAGGCGCAGCAATGTGGGTTTGTTTTGTATCAGTGAAAACAGTGACATCACAAAGTACATGACGCCATCTCTAATACATGAGAAGTTTTCAATATAAAACTTGTGTATTTTTTACTTTTTAAACATTTTTAGCTCATTTTAAAAGGTAGAAAATGCAGCAATGCTTGTAAAAGCACCATTCAAAGTCAACCCCTCCTCCCCAGCTGAACAGACCAGAGAGAGGGAGACAAACAGAGCGACTTAGGAGAGCAGTGTTAGCAATAAGAAAGCAGTGAATCAGAGAAATAAAAAGTTACTTTTTGATTGTTTCACAGCAGTTATGTTGTGTGTGTAAAACTCTTTCTGTGGCTCTCACAGACAGTGAGCAGAGAAAAGATGTAACTGCTCCACTGGGTGCTAATTTTTTATAGTCCTGACCACAAAACCTGTGCACTGTACTGGCTGGGGGCTACAAACCACTGCTGAAGCCCACAAACATACAGAGCACAGCAAAATATGAGAAAATAAGAAAATACAGGCAGAGGGCACAGTCTGTGCAGATAGAGACACCACCACAAAGTGGATCATAAATGATGATTTAGAGGCATTATGTTTATATGAGTCTACAAATTGTTTTTTTTTTAGACAATGCTGTATACTATGCTTTTTTTTAATTTAATAATGCTGATGGAGTTAATTGTAGTCACAATGATTGTCATTTTCATAACCATTTCATCTCTATTCCAAGGACAAAAGTGCTTGTCTGCTTGTCATTAATCAAGATGCCTCATTTTCCTCAACAGTATTAATGTATTAATACTGAAAAACCTTGTTCAGATGTATTGCCTTAAAATAAGTGTGCAACGTTTACATTTCATTTAGGTGTTTAATTTCGCTGTAATCGCCCTTCATTCCCAAAGTCATCTGATCTAATGGCACCCAAGTCCTTTTCAGTGTTTACTTAACTATTCCCTGATAACAGAATGTCCTTTCATGAGACAAGAGTGCTTTGCTCTTTGTAAGTTCAAAGAAATAAGTCACAGAAACTACTCTTCTGGAGCTTATCTTCACATTAATAACAATAAATAAAAAAGGAAAGTAAAACAGACAGAAAGAAATAATGTTAGCATGTTTCACTACCATTTGTTTATCCACATAACCTACAAAATATGTATGTTTAAGTTAATGCAGAGAGCCACCACCATCTTTCTATGAAGGACTTAAAGTGCTCGGTGACTGACATATTGGCATTACATAATGTTCCTTTAAATAAAAAGTCAGGATACAGCAGGACACGAGAGCAAACGCTGACAATTTACACCCTTCACCGTTTTGCAATACTGCAGTCGAGACGCATTGACTGTTGGCTTGTAGCTCTGTTACACGACCCGACACTACAATAAGACATAACTAACAGAAAAGCTTCTTAAACCAGCAGATAGTGAGCTGAAGCAGCTGCACCCACCGCGGCGACAATGAACTCAAACTTCTCTACAAACATTTCCAACAAAAGTAGTATTTTCATGTCACAAACAGCGTGAAAGCATTAACTCGAGCTTCTAAAGTAAGCACAGTGACGTGCACAAAGCGTCTAGAGTCTCAATTTGATCTCCTTACCAAGTGCAAAGTCAACATGCTTGCAACACTTTCCAACAAGGTACCGAGACCCTCTCAACACAGCGGCCATGCTTCTTTCCTCTTGACCTTACGTGTGACGTAACAGTACGTACATTAATGGCAGTTCTTCCCTCCAATCAAATGGTAGACAGGCGCAGCACGGCCTCCCAAATCAGCCACTGAGCTGCAGGGGAGGGCTTGTCTGGGATATATAGGTCTACATGCTCTCATATCAACAGATAGATGTGTGCATTTGTTTTGTAGTATGTATATTTATGACTTACCATTTCCCAACAGTCATATGAAACTCTAAGGCTTACTGAAGAGGTCTTGTTTCCAGCAGGTCTTCCAAAAGCTGGGATTGGAGCTGTTTTATCCACAGAGGTGGAATAAAAACGAAAAACTACTCATGCATATTCTGTCATTTAATCATTCTTACACTTTAAGGTGCGGACATTCTACTGTTATAGTTGGCCAGGATGGCGCTGATTTGAATGAGTAGTCTAATCGAACATAGAAATCCACAATATTTTATGTTTAAGTTGAAATTTATCTTGCTGCAAATTAATTATCCAAAGTAACCACTAACTTAAGTTTTGAAATAAATGTAGTGAAGTAAAAAAGTACAATACATTATCAACATAGTGGAGCAGCTGCTGAAAAAAAACAGCATAGACCAGATGGTCAACAGTCAAACCAGTTTAAGCTAGTCAATTTACTGGTGACCAGCCCAAAGTGTGTTTTCCTTACATTTTTGATTGTCCTGCTAGTCACCTGCACAGACCAGCATGAACCTACATTGCTAATCACAATAATTTATGCTGGTCTACGCTGGTGACCAGTCTATTCGGGTGGTATTTGTTGTTGTATGCTTTAAAGGGACAGTTCACTCCTAAATCAAATTTGGACATATTGTATTGACCGTCGATCTGTAGTGCTATTTATCCATCTGGATTGTTTTGCTGTGAGTTGCAGAATTTTGGAGATACTCGCTTTCTCTCCAATATAATGGAACTAAATGGCACTCAATGGCACTCAGTTTGTGGTGCTCAAAGCACTCAAAGCAATGTATTTAAAAAAATCAACAAGTCATGACCCAGTTACTCAAGATAATCCACACACCTTGTTATGAGCAGTTTTCATGTAGGAACAACTTTCTTTCATTTTATTTATTTATTTATTTAGAGAGGACAGTGCACATTCATCATACATTTCTGTAGATGTGCCAGTGTTAGCCAAAGGCTAGTTTCCAACCATAGTCCTCCGGCATGGTGTTAAAAGCCATTAAGACAAGCAGGGGTCATAATACACACAGTCAAATCTACTGGAACTACTTTAGAATCTAGCAGAACAGCTTTTTTTTCTACTAGAAATATAGCTGTTCCTCCATGAAACTACTGGTTTAGAATTTTTTACATGTACTTTTGCACCACAAGCCAAGTGCCATTTAGTCCCATTCTACTGGAGAGAAGGCACATTTGTACGACTGATATCTCCAAAACTCTACAACTCACACCAGCTGGATAAATGGCACTACAGGCCAGGGGAAAATTACGTATTTTTCATTTTGGGGTGAACTGTACCTTTTAAGGTGGTGTTTGTGCTGGTCATGGTGGGGATCAGTGATGTTTTTTGCTGGAGTATGCTAGTATTCATTCAGGGACCAGCCTTGCGTGAAGAGGATGGATGATCACTGTGAATTTCAGCTGGTTGCCCACACTACAATGCACATCAATACAATACAGTACAATACTAAACCATGCAAAATGTAGGTTGATTATATCTGCTGACTATAATCTTTTGACCAGCCACTGAAGCCATTCTGCCTGCTGAATGCATGCACAGCCTGTAATGTTTGTAAACTAGAAACCTGTCTATACATTGCATGTATTACCAGATTATTTAGTAACTAATTCTTCCTTATTCTTCCACTGCAGGGAAGTAGACTCCAGCCCAGTAAGAGGATTTTTTCAGCCAAGGAAGACAACTTCTACAGTTTTGGTTCAGTTTCCATTCCAGGGTTTTATTCATTTTCACTTTTAAAGGAGCAATATGTTGGATGCAAAAATAAGTACGATAGTCTAAATAGCAAGTTGGTGACATAGATAATCTGTTAAATAGGAGTGCAGGACCAGCACAATTTACAAAACTTACAAAAACAAGTGTGGACGAGGCCTCCATTGTAAGTTCATCAGCTGTTTATAACTGTGTCCATTGATGTAAAGTTCAGCCTGTTATCCTGAAAATAAAAGCCCACTTCTCTGAAAATACACACTCTGGAGTTTGAGTTCAGTGACTGCCTGTCTTACTGTCTGCCAGACTCTGCTAACATTGTGTTCAGTTTAATTGTTAAAAACATCTATTCTTCTGCAAGATTATTAAAGCTATAGTGCGTAACTTCTACATGTCCGTAAATGTCCGTTTCACCCAAGCCACTACTAGAGGAGATGACACCTAAATAGATGGCATGGCACCTATTTTTGCTCTGTTTGTCAACCAGCGACATCCCCGCGCTGGCGCACAGGAAATGACGTGTTTTACCTCGCAACAAGAAGGGAGGGGGAGGAAGAGCGACGAGTCTCATAGCAAGAGGTAAAGCCCAGGTACAAAGTACGGTACAGTAAATGGTGCAACACAAGCACTGACTCACTTTCTATAATTAGTGGGACTGGCATGGTTACTTTCCTACTTTGTGTCTAACACTTTGTTTTTCATCAACGAGCTAGAGACTGACGGACAACAAATTACTTCTGCTGACTGGGTCTTTTCATCCACTAACTTGTCAGCTACAAATTAGCAGGCACCTTGTCTCCCGTTTGTAGCCTAATAGGCTATTTGCGTTTCTTTGGCAGAAGAAAAACATACAATAATTATCTCTTCCGAAGAGTTCATCTTTCTTTTTTTCACCGGCTGTCCTTCAAACAGAATAAAAATGTTGTGGAATCAAGAATCACGGTGGCGGAGGGATAGCGGTGGGGAGTAGGGGGGCGGGGTACACCTGGGCATACGTCATATGAAAGTGCCGGCTTTATTGTTGTAATAACGCAGAATTCCGCTAGGGGGCGATAGAAGTTACGCACTGTAGCTTTAATGATTTCTTATGCCTCATAAACAGATACCAACTCATTCAGAGAATGAGAATAAATATAGAATAAAATAGAGAATAAATAAAGAGATAAAATCTTAATTAAATAAATACAAAATAATAAATAAAATAAATAGTGATAAATAAAAGAATAATAAAGAAAGAAAATAATAAAAACAAGAAAATAAAACGGAAAGAAATTCAGATATTTGATATCTGATATTAGCTTTAAAAAAATCTTTATGAAGAAATATTATGACGTTTTATTTCTTATGAATTATATACATTTTCTTATTCAGCTTTCTTTTCCTGCATAAAAGTCCTGTATTCAAAGTTTTACTCAAGTAAAAGTTCAAAAGTATTGGCATAAATATGTGCTTAAAGTACCAAAAGTAAAAGTACTCATAACCTGGACTGACCCATTTCAGAATAATGTACACTGCTCAAAAAAATAAAGGGAACACTTTAAAAACACATCAGATCTAAATGGGGGAAAAATAATCTTGGATATCTTTCCTGATAATGAGTAGGTGATGTATTAGTAACAAAATGATGCCACATAATTTGATGGAAATGAAAATGATCACCCTATAGAGGGGTGAAATCAAAGACACCCCAACAATGAAAGTGAAAAAATGATACAGCAGACTGGTCCATTTTGCCAAAATGTCATTGTAGCAACTCAAAATGATACTCAGTAGTTTGTGTGGCCCTCACGTGCTTGTATGCATGCCTGACAACGTTGGGGCATGCTCCAAATGAGACGACGGATGGTGTCCTGGGGGATCTCCTCCCAGATCTGGACCAGGGCATCACTGAGCTCCTGGACAGTCTGAGGAGCAACCTGGTGGACGCCGGATAGACATAATGTCCCAGAGGTGTTCTGTTGGGTTTAGGTCAGGTGAACGTAGGGGCCAGTCACTGGTATCAATTCCTTCACCCTCCAGGAACTGCCTGCATACTCTAGCCACATGAGGTCAGGCATTGTCATGCATCAGGAGGAACCCAGGTCCCACTGCACCAGCGCAGCAATGGGTCCAAGGATTTCATCCTGATACCTAATAGCAGTCAGGGTGCCATTATCTAATCTGTAGAGGTCTGTGCGTCCTTCCTGGGATATGCCTCCCCAGACCATCACTGACCCACCACCAAACCGGTCATGCTGAATGATGCAGGCAGCATAACGTTCTCCACAGCATCTCCAGACCCTTTCACATCTGTCGCATGTGCTCAGGTTGAACCTGCTTTCATCGGTGAGGAGCACAGGGTGCCAGTGGCGCACTTGCCAATTCTGGTGGTCTATGGCAAATGCTAATCGAGCTCTACGGTGCTGGGCAGTGAGCACAGGACCCCACTACAGGACGTCGGGCCCTCAGGCCACCCTCATGGAGTCTGTTTCTGATTGTTTGGTCAGAAACATTCACACCAGTGGCCTGCTGGAGGTCATTTTGTGGGGCTCTGGCAGTGCTCACCCTGTTCCTCCTTGCACAAAGGAGCAGATACCGATCTTGCTGAGGGTTTAAGGACCTTCTACAGCCCTGTCCAGCTCTCCTGGAGTAACTACCTGTCTCCTGGAATCTCCTCCATGCTCTTGAGACTGTGCTGGGAGACACAGCAAACCTTCTTGCAACGGAACGTATTGATGTGCCATCCTGGAGAAGTTGGACTACCTGAGCAACTTCTGTGGGTTGTAGACACTGCCTCATGCACCTGTTGTCTGTACCATTTGCATAACAGCAGGTGAAACTGATTCACAATCAGTATTGCCTCCTAACTGGACAGGTTGATTTCACAGAAGTGTGATTGACTTGGAGTTACATTGTGTTGTTTAAGTGTTCCCTTTATTTTTTTCAGCAGTGTATATTATATACTAGGATTATATATTATTGATAGCTTAAAGCACGTATGAGTTTAATGTTGGAGCTGGTAGAGATGGGGCTACTTTTAATTGCTGTATATACTCCTATGTAGCTCAATCTATAAATCATAACTTAATTGTTGATAATACGTTGTAGTCATAATAGGTATAAAATAATAAATAGTAAACAGTAAGATATTGAAAGTAAATGAGAAAGATATAAACAAGAGAAAAGAAAACACTGAGAACAACATAAACAAGAAACAGACTCAACAGTTAACACTATTGCACATAATTTTGAAATATAGATATTGCACATTGTTTGGTAAAAAATAATATTGCACGTGAATGAAATATTGTACAGTATGGTATACACTGATGTTTCCCCAAGCGTAATATTGATATTACACATTGGTTTACATTTATATTCTAGTCACTTAATCAGTTTTGATATGTGTGATCTACATGGACGCAGTGTTGAATGTAAACTCTGACAGCAGCAGAAAGAAAGGACCTGCGATATCTCTCCTTAACACACTTTGGGTGAGGCAGCCTGTCACTGAAGGAGCTGCCCAGTGCTGTAAGAGTGTCCTTCATAGGGTTGGACTTGTTCTCCAGCAGAGATGATAACTTAATAGCCATCATTATCATTATCATTATCTTTTTCCCAGGACATAGCTGGTCTTCCTCATAATTTGAATCTGTAAAGAAAGAATCTGAATTTATCAAATAAATGTAATGAAGTAAAAAGTTCAGTATTTCTCTCTGAAACATCTTAGAGTAGAATTTTAGAGTAACATGTAATGAAATTACTCAAGTACAGTGCCTAAAAACTGTACTTAAGTACAGTACTTGAGTAAATATACCACACCGTTGTAGTATAAAGTGAGGAAATTACCTAAAACTATTTAGTTAGATTCCAGCATTCCTTATAGTTTTAGAATAGAAATCAATGGTAGCTTTTAAATGTTTCATGTATGTGAGTGCATCCTGTTATAAAATATTCTTTATCATAAGCCTTGCTTGCTTGATATAATCCAAAAATACATGTGTTACTTTCTCTGACATTTTATAATTATAGGCTAGTTAGCCAGGATGGAGCTAATTTTAATTACAGCCCACCAGTGGTGGAAGATGTATTACAATATTTCACCTAAGTAAAAGAAGCAATACTGTGTAAATATACTGTCTTACAAGTCCTGCATTCAAAAATACAAACGCATCTGCATCAAAATATACTTTAAGTTCCAAAAGTAAAAGTTATAATTATGCTTAATAGCCCATTTCAGAATTATATTACTGGACTGGATAATTATAGACATATTATTGTGTTGCAATTGGTTAAGGTGGGGCTCCCTTTAATTACTAGTAACATATCATAATGTATTTGTTCATTTATATTTAGTCTTAATAATTTTAATTGTTAAGTTACCAGTGGTATCTTGTAAATGTTTGAATGCATCTTATTATCAAAATAATCTTTATCATAACTCTTACTCCCATGTGATCATCCAAAAATATAATTTGCACTTGGACTGACGTTCCATTATATTATTTTTATTCTTAATAACATTGTGTCACATTGTTTCACTTTCTGCCATTTGAGGTTCTTATCACATTATTAGTGTTTCAGACGGGTGGGATTCCCAACCTTTCAGGAAATGACGTAATGTTGTTATTATTCCAGGAAGAGGGGACGGGGGAAAGCACTGAACTGCGTCAACAATTGTTTTTTATGATACATTCGGATTTCAGCTACTGTTCAACATGGCAACTGGGTAGGTTTAAAGTTTATTTTATAAATCTGACTGATAATACAACGGCTGATGATATTCTTTCGGTTTGACATGTGTTTGTGGAAGCTAACTCGTGAGAGACAGCGTTGCTAACTGTTTACGTTAGCTAACCTTGCCCTCCAGTTGATAGCAATGCTCTCAAGTTAGCTGCTCGTGTTTTTCGTTAAGGGCGGTGTATTAATCTAACGCTGTGTGATTAACCGGTTAAAGTGAATATTTTATTCGGTAGTAATACATTTCCTCGCGACAAATGTCTCTTTGCCCTGTGGTTAGTGCGTGATCTTGTTTAGTAAAGTGTGTAACCAACGTTAGCTAGCTAGCTAGCAGCATGGCTAACTTAGCCAGATATGATCAGTGTTTTCACATGAGGCCTCGCCTCGTAGTTTTTAAGTTTTAATTTTACCGTTGCATCCATTACCGATGACTTTTGCCAAATGTGTATTTCGTGTTGATAACTTCGGTGATTGCTGTAGATGACAACGATGTTCTGAGTTTCGATCATCAGCCGTGGACATGTTTTGACTGTCACAGGCCTAATTACGTCAGTCAAAATTATATCAGCTGAGGCCCAAATGGAAAATCTAAGCTACCCTCACGTCCATCATGTGGCGTGTTCATAGTGTTAAGTTTAAATAAAGGTCGTTTCTATCAAGGAGAGCCCGCTGTCATCTAATTTATCGTGAACGAGGTGGCATCATGACAGTATTTAAGATTATGATGACTGCATATAAAGTGGTCCAAAAAGCAATTAAAACGCATACTAAGTTAATGCTACTTATGGCACTATAAGTTAAGTTATCTTGCTAAACAATGATTCAAATAAGAATGACTTTCATTCCTTATTATTTAAGTAAAAGGCTTACTGTATTAGGTGTAAAATGGGTTTAAGTATCAAAAGTAAAACTAAGGTTTATCATTCTTTACAAAGTCAGTTTCTTATTACCCCACTAGATAAGGATTAAATGTAAGTTATAGATTCTGATATAAGTGAAAAGTATAAAGTATGACTAAATATCATAAGTCCAATAAAGTTGTGCTTAATCATTCTTTACAAAGTCATGTTATTGTCACTTTAGATAAAGATGAAATGTAAAAAAGAGTTTCAGGGACAGATTTAAGGAAAAAAAAAAAAAAAAGGCCAACATCAAAATCAAATGAAACATTATTGTTTTCTAAATTAAACCATCTGTTGAACTTGATGTATTGATTTACAGATGACTCCTTTGAAATTTAGAGAATGTAAGTACCATTTCTACCTTCAAAACTTAGTAAAGTGAAAGTAATCAGAAAGATAAGTCAAGAACAAAGTCCAGTGTATTTATAAAGTGGCACTGCACAACCTGATAAATAACATTGCAAATATTTTGACATTTTGCAATTGCAATTGCGATATGATTCACCCTCAGTCAGAACAATACTTCTTGCATCACAATTTTCATTTTACTTTATATGCCATTTGTTGAAGTCTACCTTGCACCAAAAACATCTTTGAAGAACAAGATTTGAGGGCCATGGCATTACTGCAGCACTAAACCTTTTCATAATAATGTTGACATGTCACACATTTTATTGTAGAGTATTTCTACTTTTTTAGCAGGAAAGTTTCAGTTTTGCATTTTAGAAGAGGAGGTGTCACCTGAATCTTGGGGTAACTGTACTGTATAATCATTAGTGTATATATTGGTGTTTTCAGTATATCTGTGTTTCAGAAACCAACATATTACAAGGTCACAGTTTGTCTTCTTCATATGGTCTACAGGCATCGGTTAATACATCATATGAACTGAACTAATTAAAAGGCCACTGACAGGTGTAATTATACAGTATTAAGACAGGCACCAATACTTTGTAAGGTGTCACAGATGAATACCTGAAGTATTGTTAGCCTGTTAATTTATTTGTCCATCATGTGTTGTAAGTGAATGATTGTGACCTGTACTGTAAAGTTGGGTGTCTTGGACCTTGCCTGGGTTTCCCCCTGACTAATTGTCATTTTGCTGGTCATTTGAGAGAAACATCCTGGTTTGGAATTTTTTTTAAAAACGTTTTTGTTATGACACAGATTTCCCCTACAGACGCAGGGAGAAGGCATGTGTCCACAGGGTGGGAAATTAACATCAGCCACCAGCTAAATGCTGGTAAAATATGAAAGTGGCAGGCAGATTTCAGACACAAAGTAACAAGTTACTATTGAGTGGCTGGTGAATTTTCAACATTTGTCTGGCTGGCACAGTAGATGTTCACATTTAAAGAAATTCCCACCGTTGAGTTCAGTAGCTTACAGTCCTATACCTACAGCTAAGCCAAATTAATGCATTTGTTGATTTGCAATTTGTCTTTTTGCAGACAATGTCCCTCAAATCAGACATTTCCTAAATAGGGAGACAGATTTCAGAGAACCCCTGACCACAGCCAAAAACTGCATGTTTACTATCACTACACTTTAAAATGATAGATTTTTCGTGAGTAAAGCTATTCAAGGCCATTCTGTTATGATATTGATATTATACTGCCATGATCATGTATTGTCCTAGATCCTCAAATAATCATTACATTTGCTGTCTAAAAACTGACGAAGGCTCTGTTGGAGTATTGAAAATGGTTAGCCTAATGGCTTGGTTCCACCAGACATGGCTGCATTATGGCTGTGCCATGTCAGCTGAAACTGATAGTGGCCATTGTACACAATGCTTGTGATTCCACCAGCAGCGCTTCAGCACATCCCGGAAGCAGCTCTTCACTCCATTTCAAATATACAGAGTCAAGTTTTGATGGATGCCCCATCAATTAGCATAGAGCAGGTTGAGCGGACAGGAAGTTGGACTCAGATAAACCAGAGAGAATATGGTTAATTTTCAAAACAAGAGACCCCGTGCAGGCTTGCGATCGTACGATAGACAGAAAATAACCTATTCAACTGTGCAACCTATTTTTTCATGGTGGAAGCACAAAAAACAAGGAAATCAAGCAAGTAAATGTAATCAGGGGGTCAAACCGCTTTGCTGCTGAAACGCTGCTGGTGGGAGCTGAAGCCATGTGGAGGATGGATAAAAATCATAGCACAACCATGCCTAATGGAATCAACCAGTAAGAATGCATTTAAAAGGTATTATGTTATTAGCAGTGTGTTGTAGAGATGTGATTCATATTGCTTGTAGGCCTACTGTAAACTAGACAATTGACAGAATAAATTCTATTTTATTCAATAACAATATACAGTAATTGTAGGATTCTCTGTTTTAAATCAGTTTTATTGTACAGAACTGCCTAGCTTCTCCACCAAAAGGCTATGTTAACACTGCATGCCTTAGTGTTCAATTTGGGTTTGTTGCTCAGTTCCAAATTTTTTTGTTTGACTGTTCACATTATTGTTTATATGTGGCCAACTCTAGTGTGAACTGGTCATGGTCCTGAACTGAACTGCATACAGTTACAGAGATGTTACACACAGCACATGTTTACAGAAGTAAACTGAAGTTCTCTGAAGTCAGTGTTTACTGTTTCATTCATAAACTGATGTGCAATGACAGCCTGCAAATTCATCAGCAGATGATACCAAGGATTATCATGGCTTTTTAAAAAAATTTTTTAGAGCAATAGTTACTACATCTGAACAGAGGTATGTGTGAATGCGGAGTCGGAACCAAGAGGCGGCATTGTGATATGAATGGCTTCATAGAGACCGATTTCACCCCAAATTTGATGTCAAGGGTTTACTTTTAATAACATCTGAAAATAACATCTGATAAGAGTTCACATTGCAAAAAAACAGAACTGTTGTTGCCTGTAGCCTGCATGTAAAAAATGGCATTCTAATTGTTTCTGTGGTTATTATTTCTAATAATTTATCTTGTTTCGTGTCTCCTCCTGTGTAGCCACTGCTGAGTAATTTATGGCACTGTTCCTGGACGGGACTTTTTTAGATAACAACATGGACACATCAAACTTTGCCCACGTCATCTTCCAGAATGTGGGGAAGAGTTACCTGCCCCATGCTGCACTGGAGTGTCACTACACCCTGACACAGTTCATCAAACCACATCCAAAGGACTGGGTTGGCATATTCAAGGTGAATAACCCTCTTCATTGTATTATAAAAGCCTTTGAAGAAAGAACAGGATATACATAAATACTATTATTTATATACATATATATTTATGTAATAATAGAGAATGTACACTAATGACTAGAACATATTGTGTATGACATAGTGGAAGGTGAATGTCTAACATACTGTATGATATCTTTACTATAAGCATGACTTAAAATCTATGAATCTGTGCCACTGAACACTTTAGAGATATACTAAAGGATTTTATTTTGCAGAAATTACAGCGCTGATGTTCACTAAAAAGGTGGAAACAAAGTATTGGCATAGTGTTCAGGAAAAACTGAGATTGGGAGTGCAGCAGTTGTCATCTTAATTTGAAAAATGAGCTTTGTAGAGGGAATTGAACACTGTGACCCACTGCCACACACTTGAGTGTCTCACATGGATTGTGTTATAGGAATACATTAAATCTAATACAGTGGTAGTAATTTATTTTAGCCTCATCTGTAGCGAATCGTGGATGTAGACGGAAGCATATGGCTCCAACTAAGCTTTTCTAGACCAACATGCTTTTTATCTACCGGAGATTCGATGGAAGCTGGGATTAAAACTCACCAGACAGAAGAGCAAAAAAAATCAAACTAATGGCTGTCTGTTTGTGTTGCATTCTGCCTGAATGTGCTCCTTTTGTTAAGAGTCAGAAATCTGCGAGTATCATGCACCTATTCATGTAGCGTGATGTTATACCATTAAGCCAGCCAAGACAAATTGATGCAGTTTTCAAAGATTTTAATTGTTCATGTCTGTTACTGATGGGAACCTTGTATTTATTCTGTATCTGAAAAAATATAGTTAGTGTGTGCTATTCATGATGTTTTTTGGATTTGTGAAATGCATGTATACAGATGTTTTGCCAAGCCTCACTGAGAAATGAGGTCATGTTGGGATACTGGAGTTGGATCGAGTAATGTCTGGAGGCTGTTTAAATACTGGATTCAGCACTCTGTTGTAGCAGGGTGCCACATCACATTGTGTTTTGCCTCAAGGAAGGCACTAACTGGCAACGCAGATCTTAAAATCCCTAATTTCTTGAGCCTCTAAAACACATAGATGAGCTGGAAAGGGCTGAGTGCAGGATCATAAATTGTGAAAATGTTCCTGGCAGTGCTGACAGATGAGACATTTGGTGCCAAGTTCTTGGATTTGCATGCATAGAGATACTTGGGTACGCTGTGAATTGTTGTTGGCTCCTTAATGCATATGTAATGGCTCCAGATCAAGCGGAGTGAATTCTCCCTTAGATTGATCACTAGATCACTTTCCCTGTTTTTTAAATCTCTTCAGTACCCTTTTGATCTGAATATAGTGCATGTTCCAGATGTGTCTAAGTCAGTGTTTCTCAAATGGAGGTTCCAGTACGCCTGGGGATACTTTGGAGTACTGCAGGTGGTGCGTTGTTTTTGTTTTTTAATGATAACTCAAAAAAATATCAGACATACATAATTCCTAAAATAATTGTAAGTTCAATAAAATTGTAAATGTAGATTTGATTAAATCACATAGCCAAGAAGTTGTGCTCATTTGTCATCTGAACCAATGCCATCATGAAACATCCCATTATACCGTTCATGGAAAAAGTGGACAACACACATATCCCAGTTCGGAAAGGCTGTGTGTTAAGTTCCCTTTTCTGTATTGTTTGCTCAAGTTTGTATTTTGGCCACCAAACATTTTTGGGGCCGCTGTTCGAAAATATTTTGTCCCTGAATCAGGTATGTTATTGAAAAAAGTTGGAAAACCACCGTTTGAAGTAATGCAGGTTAGACTAGAAAATTCCCTGGGGTTCAGACGGTTGAAATGTGTAAAACAGTCTGTAAGTTGGTTCAAAGAATAATTATGACTCACTTGAAAATTAATTATTTGCAGCTTATGCATTCACATGTCAACCTAATGTAATTTACAGATGTTTAAATTATACACTTTTACTTGGCACACCAAAGAAAAACTAAATATGATATTGACGATCAGTTAATTTGAGACAGGTTCTTGTTTGCACATGGACAAAAGCAGCCTTTGGCCCTGTGATGTTGGAACATTTACCATACTGCCTGATGTAGGCTGTTCTCAGTTTCAGGGAGGAATGTTGTTGGGACAGGTTGTCAGAGTGGCCTAGGAGAAAGCAAGCACAGCTTTATAATTAACCTGTCTCCAAGCACAACCTCTCTGTGTGATTCATGAACGACTCGTTCCTGAATTTATACAGTCTGACTGGCACACAGACAATACGTTACCTCCTGCCGCAACATTGCCACCGGCTTCTGTCAGCTTTCTCGCAGAAGTATGACTTTGCTGGAATGCTGGTGAAATATCATGTTTAAACTAAGACTGTGCCTGACTGATATGAGCTTTTTGAGAACTATACCGATTTTAGAAGGAAAAAATGAATTGATGCTGGCTGGTAATAGCAAATTTTTGAAATTAGAATGAAAATAGACCTTTTCTATGTAGATCGTAGACCGATGTGACAGT
>JAJHUR010090770.1:0-13667 GCA_027495735.1 Lutjanus campechanus
CTGTTCCCATTGTATACAGCAGACTTTAAATATAACTCTGAGTCCTGCCACATCCAGAAATACTCAGATGACACTGCTATTGTAGCTTGTATAAGGAATGGACAGGAATCTGAATATAGGGATTTGATAAAATCCTTCAGTGACTGGAGTCATAAAAACTGCCTCATACTAAACACCTCAAAGACAAAGGAAATGGTCATTGATTTCTGTAGATCCAAGCCCCCTCTTCAGCCTGTGAACACTTGTGGAATGGACATCGAGGTGGTAACAAATTATAAATATCTTGGTGTACACCTGGACAACAAGCTGGACTGGTCCCTTAACACAGATGCACTCTACAAAAAGGGGCAGAGCCGCCTCTTTTCCTAAACATCTGCAGTAAGATGCTGCAGATGTTTTATCGGTCTATTGTGGCAAGTGTTTTATTTTATGCTGCAGTCTGCTGGGGAGGAAGTTTGGGAAAAAAGCAAGCAAGGAGGCTGGATAAGCTTGTGAAAAAGGCTGGCTCTGTGATCGGAGTAAGGATGGACTCTCTGGAGGAAGTTGTGGAGAGAAACACATTGAGGACGGTGGAGGCCATCCTAAACAACATTGATCATCCACTGCATAACACCTTGATGGATCAAAGAAATAATGGTGGTGGAAGGCTCCTCTCTCTTCGTTGTAGGACAGAGAGATACAGAAGATCTTTCATACCAACTGCCATCAGACTCTATAATTCTTATACTAATAGATGAGACTACTACAGACAAATGAATTTCCCCTTGGGGATTAATAAAGTATTTCTATTCTATTCTATTCTATTCTAAACACAACCAATTAAATATTAAAATAAAATTCAGTCATGTGCCCCGTTTTTCCATTTCCTATTTTTGATCTGAGCCTAAAATTGAAATATTAAAAACCAGGCATTTATTCGTTTTTTGTGTTAGATCAAAAAACGAAGAACAAAATAATCCGTCACTTTTTTATTTTTTTTATTTTTGATTGCCAATTGAAAATAGAAAGAATGAATGATACACGGATTTTTTTCGTTTCTGTCTCGTACTGATTTTATTTTTTGTTATTACAAAAAGAAAATGAAAATCAAAGCATTTTTTAAAAATTCGCATATCCCCTTTTCACCATGACAAGAAAAAACGCCTTGTATTTCAATTTTAATTTTTGTATTTTTAAAACGTCCTGTAATGTCCTGCTTCTCTTGTCGATCATGGATACACAGGCATTGATTTGACGTATTTCCATGTAAAACACTCACAGCTGTGTCTGACCCTGGGTACAATGAGGTATTCATATTAAATATTTCTTAACAGCTTGAACTCATTTATTTTCACAGGTCTGGAGCAGACCTTCATCTAACTTGAGGTGTCATGGGGACCAAGCGGAGGACATTCCTGGACAAAGTAAGTCAGGTGTGTGTTCACAGTTGTGTTTGTTCACATGTTTTTGCAGGGAGATGAACCCGCTGTCTTTCTCTCACAGACACACTGTCCTATGCAGTATACTGATATACAGCACAAATCCTCACACTCTGTAGTTTCTGTGCCCCTGTACACTGCATCTTTACACACATGGCTCTTGTTCTGTGTATGAACAATAATTAGATATTGACACAATATTAAACTGTACATAAGGTTTCCTGGTACTGTAAATGTGCAGACACACACAATTTATGGCTGAGAGCAGCATTCATTCAGGGGCTACTGTTCTACAAATGTTTTACTGATGCCACCTGATTGTAAAATACATTTTACTCAACTTTTTTACTTGTTTGTAGCACCCATGTTCACTCTGCCCTAATAAAGTCACCAAGAATGATTCAAGCATTTTCACTTGTTTCTCAATATTCATTAACTTTTTTATTCATTTATTTTGTAAATTGCAGGAGTGGAGCCGTGGTGATGCCACTCAACACATTCTCTGCATCCTGGTCATCCATGGGGCTGATGGAGAGGATCCAGGAGATGTCTCCATCCTTCTTGAAGGCAGAGATGTTGCCTTTGACTTTCTGAAAGACTGTGTTGTAAGTGGTCAAATATGACCAGGATTTTTTTACTTTAAAAACTATGCTGCTGTTTGTAAGATGGTTTAATGCATAGATGTAAAAATAATTACAATGTAACAACAATGTATTGTGTGCTAGTGTGAACTGTTATCACCTCCAGCTGTTGATCAAAATGTTTAAATGCACTGAGGTTTTAATGGCAATCTTATACATACTGTACATACTTTACATGTGTGGTGATGTGAACATTGTGATTAATGTTGACAAAATAAACATTTTGAATTTGTATTTTAGTTGTGTGATTTGTGGTAAAAGTAAATTAAAGAAAGGTTTAAAA
Source organism: Lutjanus campechanus (assembly GCA_027495735.1). Lineage (NCBI taxonomy): Eukaryota > Metazoa > Chordata > Actinopteri > Lutjaniformes > Lutjanidae > Lutjanus > Lutjanus campechanus. Next base: position 2,343 of record JAJHUR010090770.1, read on the forward strand.
CTGCAAACATTTACATAACTACTGTAAGTAATATAACTTTATGCAACTAAGTAATTGAAAATAAATTACTATAAATCTATATAATTATTTCATAACAGTAAATACTAGAGCTATGGAAGGTTTACTTAATAGGCTAATTTGATGATAGTTATACTCCTGTCTGAAAGAAACAAATTGACTTTACTTAATTAGTTTAAATCAATATAACTTATTTCTTGATTATGATTAAGTAACACTTACTTAATATCTTCACAAATTTAAAGGTGAACGGTAAGTAAATCTTACTTGATACTGGCAAGTGAGTATACTTAATATTTCAGCAGTAAAATTTACTTATAAAAAGTGAGAGCAAATTGTTACTAGGACTGTTTTAACCTTCTCTTTTATTTGCTGGTTTGGGTCCCTCACGGTAAAAGACAGGAACAGGCTCAGTAATATAGTGAGGTTGTGTGGCAAAATAGCGGGGGTCAACCTTGAGGAGCTCTCTGTTCTGTACAGAGGCAGGGCTACAAGAAAAGCCCACCCGCTGGCTTCCCAATATAGGCTTCTGCCATCGGGTCGCAGGTACATGGTACCAAGACAAAGGACAAAAAGGCTCAGAAATTCATTTGTCCCCATGTCCATTGGCCTTATCAATAATTTATTGTGTTGACCTGTGCCCCCCTTATCGGATTGTATTGTTTGTTTGTTGACTGAATGTGTTCTTTTTCTGTCTGTATTTTCTGTTATTTCTCTGCTGGCTGTACAACAAATTGCCCCCCAGGGGGATAATAAAGTTTACTGAACTGAACTAAATATTCTAGTTCGTTTTTTCAGTGTTGATATAAACACTTTTTATGATCATGAATCATAATATAATTGTACACTTCTGTGGTGTTTTTTTTGTTTTGTTTGTTTTTTTGCTCAAAGTCCGATTTGTGTACTTTTAAATAAAAAATTACCTCGTCCCCATTAATTAATCACCGTCATCGTCTTCCTCATCCTCACCCTCCTTCTCTGCCTGATCCACTTCTTTATATTAATTCTATAGAAATTAATAGATGCATATGAACAGCAACCTTTTCCTAAAATTCTTCTGGTCCTGTGGTGTTGGAATGAAGGTGTGTGTATGAGAGGCGGAAAAAACGTTTTATTTTTTATTTTATTTATTTTATTTCTTATTTTTGCTCTGATTGATAAATGCATTCTTTGATTTTAATTTTAACAGTAGCCTTATATTGTTGTTACTTAGACTGAAATGTTATTGACATTTTTAATTATCTGTAATAATAACAGTAATGTCATGATTTTCAGATCCTCAACTTGGCCGCGCTGACGTGCACTACCATGTGTGGTATGTTTAAGAGGCTGTGCGCACTGTCGTTTCCCTTCTGTCTGTGGATTGTTAAAATCGGGAGGAAGTGAATTGGGGCCGAAAGTTCAATTTGCAACAATGAAAAGCAAACAGGAACCGAAGTAAGTAACATGTTCTGTCTGTCTGTCTGTCTGTCACCTCTGCTCCGTGTCAGAACCATGGACAGCGCAGCGGTCAGGTTGCCACACACAACAGCGCACACAGCGTGGTGTCAATTAGTGAAGATACATGTTCGGAAATTATAATATGATTTACACACAACATTGACATATTCTCACTGTTATTATTTATTTCAGGATCATTAGAGCTCCCGTCAATTGTCCAAAATGAGGCTTTCAGGGGAGCTCATGCCCTTTTCAGGTGAGCCCAGCTCCCCCGTAATTCGAACCATGTTTTAAGTTTGTTTTGTTATAGCATTAATGCCACAATTTATTTCTGTACAATTTGATTTGTATCAGTGGCTTTAACTTTTATGTGCAGACTGAAAATGTAATGCATATGTAATGCATGTCTTGCAATCTGTCTTGTAGAAATCGACTTCAATGTCTTATGAGAAGTGCCAGTAAAATCTCAGGGAGAAGTCAGAACAAGCTATTGGCCATTTATAACAGGCAGGTTCTTAGCAGGGCTAATGCTATACTGGTCTGTCAGGACCCACTTCAAGGGGGGTTTGAGCTGCTGCCCTCAGGTCGCCGTTTCAGGGCACCTGTTCGGAGGACTAAAAGATTTCATACCTCTTTCATTCCAAGTGCTATAGATATTCTCAATAACAGCTAGCACCTTGTCTGCAGTCCTGCACTATCATGGCACATTTTGCACACCTGCACCACAGGCACTCTAGGATTTTTGTACTCGATATGAAATTTCCATTCCCTTGAATTAGTATGTTGTTTTTTATCTCATGATTTGTATTATTGTTGTTGTTGCTGTTGTTGATGATGTGACCGCTTTGTATTGTGTTTTTATGTAAACTCTTGTTGCACAACAACTTTCCCTGAGGAAACAATAAAGAAACCTAACCTAACCTAACCTAACCATAGAATAGGAAGCACCAAATTATTCATAATTGCATAACTGATTCCTCTTCAAGAAGTGCTTCAGTTTGAGTTTAAAGTGATTCAAATAAGGATCCAGTTTGAGTTCTGTAGGTAAAGAATTCCACATGTTAATTCCACAGAGGGAAAAAGCTGTTTGTCTACATGAGGATTTATGCAGGGGAACCTTAGAATTCCTGCTGGATGCTCCACGTGTTACTGAGCCTGAAGATCTAAGTGGAGTCATGATAAGATAAACTTGAATCTTTGAGATTTAGAAACAAAAACAAACAAACAAACAAAAAATAAATAAAACATTTGGTCACAGTATGCTGCGAACCTGATTTGTCTTTTTTTAGTGCCTGGAAAAGTAAGTAGTTTTTATTGAAAATGTTTGCGTTTTTACATTAACTCTTTTTCATTTACTCAATGTTTTTTTATTTTAAATACAGCATTTCAGCTTATAAAATTCAAAGCTTTAAGTTTATCTAAAGAAGAAAGCAAATTATCTTAACAAAAGATCAATAGATGGGAATTTTCTTTTTAAAAACTTAAGAATTTGAGTTGGGCTCAAAACTCAAAAATCTATTGCAGTCCCCTGCCTTGAAAGTTTGAGTTTTCTCAGCTTTTTCATTTTTATAGTGCAATGTGAAGGTGTCCTCTGGGAAATTGTGACATCATTGCTCTCTATTTTCAGAATTTGCGTAAATCAAACAATCAATTGATTAATGGAGAAAATAATCAACAGATTAATCCATAATGAAAATAATCATCAGTTGCAGTTCTGTATGAAATAGTTCAAAATGAGCTCCACCTCAACCAGCTACAGACAGCTTTTATAAGAGCAGAGTCTTTGACAATGAAACAAAGTCCTGCTGCCTTTGACTTTGTACTTTTAGAAATCTTTATATACTTTTATAAATCCTACAACTTTACAGATTTTTTGTGGCAAAGGCACTCAAAGAAAAGTAAGCAACCAATAAAGTTATTTATTTTACAACTCTTAAAATAAATACAAGAGAATGACAAAAACTATTTTTCACTTTGAACAGTTTCTATACTGAGTGAACTTTCATGTGGATCTTTAGACTGTCATGTCTCACAAAGCTTTTCCCACAAACACTACAAACAAATGGTTTTTCTCCTGTGTGGACTCTCATGTGTCTCTTAAGATCTCCCTTTGTCGTACATTTTTTCCCACAAACATCACAATCAAATGGTTTTTCTCCTGTGTGGACTCTCATGTGGACCTTCACCGAGCCACGCTGTGTAAAGCTTTTCCCACAAACATCACAACCAAACGATTTTTCTCCTGTGTGGACTCTCATGTGGACCTTCACCGAGCCACGCTGTGTAAAGCTTTTCCCACAAACATCACAACCAAATGTTTTTTTTCCTGTGTGGACTCTCATGTGGAGCTTCACCATGCTACACCGTCTAAAGCTTTTCCCACAAACATCACAACCAAATGGTTTTTCTCCTGTGTGGACTCTCATGTGGACCTTCACCGAGTCACGCCGTGTAAAGCTTTTCCCACAAACATCACAACCAAATGGTTTTTCTCCTGTGTGGACTCTCATGTGAGTCTTAAGATTTCCCTTTATCGTAAATCTTTTCCCACAAACATCACAACCAAATGGTTTTTCTCCTGTGTGGACTCTCATGTGAGTCTTAAGACTTCCCTTTATCGTAAAGCTTTTCCCACAAACATCACAACCAAATGGTTTTTCTCCTGTGTGGAGTCTCATGTGAGTCTTAAGATTTCCCTTTATCGTAAATCTTTTCCCACAAGCATCACAACCAAATGTTTTTTCTCTTGTGTGGACTCTCATGTGGACCTTCACCGCGCTATGCCGAGGAAAGCTTTTCCCACAAACATCACAACCGAATGGTTTTTCTCTTGTATGGACTCTCATCTGTGAGTCTACATTCAAACCTCTCTCACTATCTTCAGTTTCAGGTCCTGAATCTGACAAAGGCTCCTGCCAATCATTGTAACTGAATTCAGTCCCAGAGGAGTCTGGAGTCTCAGTATTTGGTTGTGGGTGACAGTCTGGATCAAGGCTCTTGGCATGTTCTGAACTTCCACAGTCCTCTCCATCAGTCTCAGTTGTTATCTGTGTCACTGAGCTGCTGCCTGGAGGCTCTGCCTCTCTGTTGTCCTCAGTTTTACTTCGATGAGACTGTGAACACAGAGGTTTCTCTTTATCATCTTCACTCTTCACCAGGGCAGCAGTGAATGGGATCTTGTTGATATCAGCCTCTTTCAGCTCATTAAGCTGCTCTCTCTCCTGATTGATCCACAGTTCCTCCTGTTCCTCTTTTATGTGCAAGGGCTCTGGGTCCTCCTGGTCCTGACTGGGGCTCCACTCAGGGGAAACCTCTTCTTTAATCACCAGCAACTGCTGGACATCTGCTGGGAACAGTGAAACATACACAAAAAAATTTTGTAGCCATTTTCGAGGAAACTTATTTTAAAAAAAGCAGAAAATGAATAAGAACTATTAAATAATTCAAGTTCTCCTAACAAATGTTAGGGTACAGGACAAGAACATGTGATGGTACACATCATCAATAGAGACTAATGAGATTGTCTTGAAATGTGTTTTTTATCATTTATTAATTTCATATTTCTGTCAGCTGGCTTCTTGTGTTTCTGGGTTGATTGAGTTGTCTCCATGGACCGGTTGCACCAACGAGACTTATGCCTGGTCTTAAGCTAAGTTGCTCTTCACTTGGCATTCTAAGTCAAATCTAATAGTTAAGCGAGTTGCAGCATCTTGCTAAGCCCAGGGGCTAGATTTACAAAGATAGACTTTGACTATGATTCGTCTGTTGCACAATGCATTTTAGTTCTTGACTATCTTAAGTAGGACCACAGCATAATAATTTCTGGGCGAAACCTTTTTTTTTTTTTTTTTTAAATTAAAAAAGGCGTCTAAACTCTCAGGACCGTTTACCCCAGCAGACAATATGTGTCTTTTGGAGGAACTCAACAGTTTCAGAGATATTTTACGTGGAATGTTTAGTGAAGAGCGTAACAATAAAAAAAAGAAAAAAGAAAAAAAAGAATCTGACATGGCAAAAACTGCAGTGATGGTAAACAGTGCAGTGCAGAAAGGAGCATCAAAGATGTTCAAAAAAGATATGGCAAAATGGTACAAGACACAGAAATCATTGCTCTCACCATAACAATGTTAGTAAACCACAAATTATGAGTCATGCTTTCCTCATTTTTGTTTGCAGAGCAATCAGTTGGTGGCACTGCTTGTTACCATGGTAACATGGATCTTAAACCTGAGTCAGCCTGGGGGTAAGGTGTCTAATTTTTTGCTTAACATTTGGTGAGTCTTTATTTTTGTGAAATGGTCTAACCTGCAATAGATTAATCTATGAGTAAAATAAATAGTCTAAGACCACAAACTAGTCTAAAATATCTTGTTGGTGAAACTCACTCCAGTTTTGTTTGTGCATTATTTTGTGTCTTGAGTGCTTCGAATTTCCACAACACAAGTCTTCCAAATTAAATGACCGGCTACATCTTTTTTCATTGCTTTCCGCTGTCTGATCTGATGAGGACAGCAGGATGGTATAATTTGTCAGTGATTCAAAATGGTTACAAATTTCAAAATAAAGTTGTGTAAATGTTCTTGTTTGAGTTTCAGATGTGTTGAGATTTCTCACGAGTATAATGGGACTAAATGGCACTTGACTTGTGGTGTTGAAAGCGCCAGAAAAATACATCTGAAAAATTCAACAGCTGTCTCTCTTTCCAGAAGTCATGAACTGGTTACTCAAGATAATCCTCAGACCTTGTTGTGAGCAATTTCATGTACAAACTACTTTCTTTCTAGCAGAGTCGTGCCGGTAGATTCTACTTTCTACTTTCTGGAAAGAGAGGTTTCGGTACAAAACAACTTGGTTATGGTTTGAACACAGTTTGGGTTAAAATAACCGCTTGGCTAAGGTTAGGGAAAGACCGTGGTCATTGTTAAAAGACACCAGTGGTGACTGTTTTAAGTCCACCACAGCAGATCCTGGCTCCTTTTAAAAGGTAAAATGGTTAGCAATATGTACAATTAATATGGCACTATTATAAACAGTGTTTATTGCCCCAGACTCTGAAATCAAACTTTGAAGGTGATGTTACTCCAGTACCTTTTCTTTTCACTCTGTTCTCTGCAGATAAACAGGTGTGTAATCCAGGCAACTCAGATAGCCTAGATTCTTATTTCTCATCATCATCCAAGTTGTAGTTTCTGTCGTTGCCCTGGTGACATAGCAAGCTGACTGTAGACTAGATTGTGTTGTAAAATATGAACTTTTTATTGTAGGTTATTTCGCCATAAATACCCTATTTTTATGTTGCAAATAAATAGGTAGGAATCAAAATCAAGTTTGTCAAAGGCTTTAAGATTTTTTAGAAACAAAACAAAGCCACTCACTCAGGCTTGGGGATCAACAATTACATGTAATGGGATTACGTAAACAAAAAGGTAATTGCATTCCATCACAGTTACAACTGATGACAACTGATGTTGTCATCAGACAACCAATAGCTACACAGACCAACTGCTAAAGTTAGCTACACGGACCAACTGCTAAAGTTAGCTAGCAGTGTTAAAATAAAGAAAAATAAAATAAAATAAAGAATGGTATACTACCATGTGCAGTGTGCACACCTGACAGTTGCAAATTCAATATCCCTTGAAAAAATGTTTTCACTTGGTGGAGAAGTTCACCATTATCTTGTCTCAATAAAGAAACATTTACAGGTAAGACCAAATGCTAATGTTAGCTACACAGATCAACTGATAGCTACACAGACCAACTGCCAAGTTAGCTACACAGACCAACTGCCAAGTTAGCCACACGGACCAACTGATAGCTACACAGACCAACTGCCAAGTTAGCTACAGAGACCAACTGATAGCTACACAGACCAACTGCCAAGTTAGCTACACGGACCAACTGATAGCTACACAGATCAACTGCCAAGTTAGCTACATGGACCAACTGTCAAGTTAGCTACAGAGACCAACTGCCAAGTTAGCCACACAGACCAAATGATAGCTATACAAACTGATAGCGCCATAGACCAACTGATAGCTTTCATAGACCAGCTACTAAAGCTGCCAAAATTTACACCAGATTTTGCAGGAATAAAATCTAAAGCACATAAACAGACAACACAAATTGCATCACTGAAAAAAAAAAAAATCAAATTAAGTGTTGTAGTGTTGGCTAAAGCTTTCAACTGTTGTAACTATGACAGTTAACTGCAAACTGCATCTGTCCAACATGGGACTAATACCCATACAATTACTATGAAGTGTGAGAATAGCAGTGAAAAGTACAAACCCAATTTGTGTAACCGAATCCTTGGGTTGAAAACTGCATCCAGCAGTTTGTACCGTTGGTCATTTTCTTTTAGTCGAGATATTTCCTCCTTGTAATCGGTGATTTTTCTTTCAAACTGGTCAAATATCTCCTCAACGGCTGCATCCAGCCGCTGTTTGACCGAAGCTCTCAGCATTTGTGGTTTTCACATGAAGCTAAACACGCTTCTGTCCTTAAAAGTTCAAATGAGTCAAAAACAGTTTGTTGCAAGCAGTCTCTAACTGCTGCTGTTGCTAGGTTACGAACCTGCCATTCCATTTTCAGTTAGCAAGATGAGCTAACTTTAGCAGACAGTGAGGCATAAGATATTTTATTTGATTAATCTTTTTGTGTCATTTTTAAAAATAAAAGTCAAAGTTCTCTGATTTCAGCTTCTCAAATGTGAATATTTTCTGTTTTTTATGCTCCTGTCTGACAGTAAACTGAATATTTTTGAGTTGTGGATAAAACAAGATATTTGCAAAAAAATCAACCAAATGAACCCAGAAAGTTTGACAGGTTTTTGTTACACAGGAGTGAGAAAAAAAGGGCAGCTTACCACTAAAACAGCCAGGGCGATAATTTTAATTCTTTTCAATTTTATATGTGTTGTAAATTTTATATTTGGCCCATACATCAAAAGGAGAACGTATACAGGAGTCCAACATGTCTTACACTGAAACTGTTTTAATGAAACTTGATCAAGGAGAATGAAAGAATACTCAGTTTGTCCTGATGCTCCCTTCAATTCTGGAGTTTTGGCCCTCCGGGGATAGTCTTTAAACATTCATTCATTAATCAATGCCCAAATAAGGTCGGACCCAACACATCTGCAGCATTAAAATTAGACTATTGGTCTGAAAATCCAAACAGGGGAAGTATGGATGAACAAGGTTCGAGAACACAGCTTGGCAGTAGCTCAGTGAGTCAGTGACATCCAATCCCTGATTACAGTTACATCTGCTTTGTTCAGAGAGACAAGACAAACACGTCTCCAGCCTTAGCTGCCATATAGCAACACTATCAGGATGTTCCCTTGTTCCCCTCCCTGAGGAGAAGACAGCTGCATCTACTGTCTGTGTGTCTATTAAGAGTTAGTGCCGGCCTCTCATTGACCTCAGAGCCTTACAATCAGAAAATACCCTAAAAAATATGTGCAATAACTTAAACTAAAAAATACAATGCTGCTGGTACCTGACTTTTCCTAAAGTGTCTGTATTTTAATTACATTTTTTTATATAGATAAATTACTCAAAAGACAAAGAAAATGTGATCATTTTTACCTGTCAGCCACAGGCGGTCATATTAACCACATGGAAAATGCCACTTTATATTGTTACTTAGCAACTATCATCGTCTCCATCAATAAAACTTAACAAGTGGTCTCAATTTCCAATTTTCTGACATTAGATTACAAATAATTAATTAATTAGACTCAATTAAAAACAAATTAGGGGAGACCAGGGATGGTTGTAACACCTTTGGTCTCAGCATCTATAACCAGGCGCGTGGGAAGATGTTTTAAGTAGGGGGGGCTGCCAACTGAATGAATGAATGAGTGACGTCATTGTATTTTTTTTCTGCTGTATAGTGCATCGCACATCGCCACACACTAGGCTGCTGACTGGCTGCCATAAGTTACACACAAATAAAACATTAAGAAGTTCTAACAAATGCAAATTTTATTACATTTTCTTCTCCATAAGAAGGCCGACAGTAATTCACCACAATATTATAAAATACATTTAAGTGTTTCTCATTCTGAGTAATTATACATCAATCTAAAATCTGAATTGGATCACCGACAGTTGTCCTACAGAAAAATATTGCAGTGAATATCACACTTTGGTGTTATTTCATTTTTTAAAAGATAAGCTAAGAGAATACATGCATTTTAGTTTGTATTTATCATGAGAGATAATAGAGTTTGGATGTCAAAGGTCAAAATGACCGCTTATCGCCATTGTAGTGGTTATAGATTTCTGGCACTTCTAGTGTTAAATGTGTATCCCATGAGAAGTTGAAATGGCCAGCGCCATGGCACACAGAAAAATCATGTTTAGCTAATTTGCTCAGCTCTCCCTGACTCATCTGAAGAAATAAATTGCTCTGTCCATTTAAACTGATGTTAGAAATAATCACTTGATAATTGTGCTGCTTGAAATAAATCTCTCCCCAATCAAATCAAGTTCAGTGCAGACTGTCGAGGGTCTGGAGATGAAGCAGTGCGTCTGCTAGTGAACAGCAGAGGGCGCAGTAACACAGACTAATACAGGACTCCCATTACCAAGATGGGAAAACTTGGAGGACAGTATGAGGGGTTTTGGTGAAATTAATACATGTTACAGAAGAAAACATAAAAGAGATAAAAATGGAAATGATTCCCTCTCATTTCTTCTGTCTGCTACATTCAAAAGAAAACATATCATAAGAAATAAAAATTACATAAGTGATTTCCATTTCCTCTGTTAGACTCTGTTAGGCTGATGTAATGGTTAATGTTTCAGTCTATTTTATTTTTTACCGTTTTGAAGGAGGCTGGTAATATCATATATTTTGCTTATTGTACACATCCCATAAAAATGTGTCCAAAGCCTAATAGTGTTGTTGTGGCAGAAAGACCTCAAGCTCAATGCTACAACATTTATCAAAAGCTCGGAATCCAAAATTCAGGGCTTATAATTCCAGGATGCCAGTGTTCTTCATCGGGGTGATTACAGAGTGAATAAATAATATGAAGTAAATGATATTTCCTTTACCAATGAGGCAAATTATGAATCATCCCAGCACCATATTTGGGTGCTGGGATGATGATGTTCTAGGTACTTTCCACACACATGCACCTGCACTCTCTTAGATGACTTCATCGCGGCACCCAACCATATTTGGTCCTATCCGGCCATATTCAGCTGTGTCAGCATCCCGTGTACGTCACCCATGACCAGATTTCTCACTGTAGCTCGGCTGCTTGGCTAGATATTCATTCGCTCAGCAGTACTTCAAGGTTACTGATAGTTGTAAACTGTCCAAGCACAGAAAATGCTAGACACTATTTAGTGTGTCACACTGTTCTTATATATGTTCTATAAGTTCAATAAATACTGTCCTTGCAATGATAAAAAAAAAAAGTTCACTGATCAATGTCTATTTTTAGCAATTTATTTAAAATGCTCAGTTCAAGGAATTGTCTTTGATCATACATGGAAGTGGAGCCATATACTTTTCATTTTTAAATATTTTTTTAAATAAATCAAATCTCATACATATTTACATTAACTTTACACAAACCGAATAGAACATTGGAATTCTAAATCATTTAAAATGAATGATACCAGTCACAAAATTATACAGTTGGTGTTATGCTACACAACACTTTTATTTTGAAATAATGCGCTGACCCTTCGAAGTTCATCATGGTTAAAGAGGTCAGTGAAGGAAGTGCAGTGGACAACGGGATATGGAAAATCAGATTTCTTATACTTTTGTTTTACATGTAATGATTTCCATCAGACTTTTGCATGATGCTCATTAGTTACATAGCCACAAGGGTGAAAAACT